>JAJLUN010000206.1:0-28446 GCA_030564365.1 Blastobotrys arbuscula | reverse complement strand
TTTTTTTTTTTTTTTGAAAAGTTTGAGTGAGTATTAGCCGCGCTTGGTAACTATAAATGTTGTGCGCTCCATTATTGGCGTGCCCCTATTTCTATGGTCGATTTACATTTGGCCCAAGTCAGACGCTTATTGGAAGATATCAAGCCCAATAGAATGACAAAAAGTGTAAGCAGACCAGTCAAGCAGCCGCCGGTGCTCTAGGCACTACAGTATCAGGAGGCGCCCACCCACTCACACACTCTCTCTCGAAATTCGTAGTAGTGCGACGAAATTTTGCATCACCAATATTATCATCACTGTTCAGAACCACCCAGGCAAGCTAATTACACACAGATAAAATGGTAAGCACCCTTCAACAACGAGAATGAAACGATAGTTACTGGATTTTTTTTGATGATTGAAAATGATTTTCGAATATTGGGTGGTATAATTGGAAGTATTGATATTGGTTTTGGTGTATGAGGATTTGTAGAACAGAACAAAAAAAGAGAATTATGTGAATATTGAACGACAAATTTGAAAATGTAGACGACGATTACTGAAGTTTTAAAAATATGGAATTAATACATTTTGATATTCTATTGTAGACGATATACGAAAGAAATGCCGTGCAACGTGAAAATAAAGTACTTTAAAACTGAAAATTTTTCAATTATCGACGACCATGCTGAATATATACAACATGCAAATTCACAGCATTAAACTATTTGTAAAAAATTACGCACACACTCACCTCAACAATTATTAATCAATTATTCTCCAAAAATCCAATAACTTTACGTACAACGAAACACATGCTAACAAATTATAGGACGCCAAAAACCCAGTCAAGCTCGCAAAAGTCATCAAGGTTCTAGGTCGAACCGGTTCCCGAGGTGGTGTCACTCAAGTCCGAGTTGAATTCATTGATGATCAATCTCGATCTATTGTCCGAAACGTCAAGGGTCCAGTCCGAGAAGATGATATCTTATGTTTGATGGAATCCGAACGAGAAGCTCGACGATTACGATAAAAAAACATCTTTTTTGTTTGTTTATTACAATTTTATAATTTAACGGTTTCTAATGAAAAGTGTAATTATTATTTTTTGAAAAAATTTTATAAAAAAAAAAAAAAAAAGAATTCTCATAAATCATTATATATCGTAAGAACTATAAAAAAAAAATGCTGATACAAAATGCTAAGACTACCCCTATTTGATTAATGAACACTATTATTGGCTATCAATATTTTGCTCTTTATGCCAAAATTTCAGCAACAAATCTGCATACCGTTGCATTTCTTCCAAACTAATCATTAGTCGAAAATCAGTTAATAACAAGAATTGTAATTCCAAATGGTTCAATTCTTCAACTGGTAACCCACCAACTTTTGCATACCTGGAATTTTTATAAAAAACATCCGAAAAAAACTTAGATGCTACTGTAACACCCGCAATAATTAATCGATGAATGTTAAAACTATCCATTACAAATAATTGGTTAGGTTGCCCTGTTGGCATCCCATCAGATGTATCAACTGGTTTTTCCCCCTGATTAGCCCGCTGTGCAATTCGATCGAAGTATACTAATAAGCTAATAAACACTTCATTTGTAGTAGGACAATATCTCAAAATTCGAGATAAATATGCATGTAAACTAATAGCCGGAATGTTACGGCCATGAAATGATAATACATTGGCATTAAACTGTTGGTCATTAGTTAATGGAATATTATTACGTTGTTGCTCTGGAGGTGGTGTATGACCATTGGCTGCTGCTAAGGCAGTATTAGCAACGGAATGCGGCTGAAGCGCATCATTGGCATCAATTATTTTTTGCAATAATGCAGTTAGCATTACCAAAAGATCAGCCACCGAATGGTTAGGAATATCTAAATGCATCGATGAACTAGTTGAACTGTTACTTTTTGGAGTTGGTAATGATGATTCAGCTGTTGATGTGGTTGGATTATTAATATTATTACTATTAGGGCTGGTGATAAAAGATGGTTGATATTGAACTTTTGGGGCAAATTGATTACCGCCTTGTTGAAATCTAAAATTTGGATTGATTGATGGCTGTTCTGGTGGAGCTATAGCAGTAGTAATGTTAGTAGTAGTCGATGAGGGATGTGGGTAAAAATGGTGCTGAAAACTATTATGGTATGATGATCCATTTGATGTGGAGAATAGCCTCGGATCTGAACTATAACTTACACTACTACTGCGCCGCTCTGACGGATTAGGTAACGTTATATTGTTGGATGTAGGCATTGTAGCTGAACTAGGTTGAGTAGCATTATTTTGTTCATTCAACTTTGATGTTAGTAGAGACATTCTCATCCCCGCAGGTTTCGGTATTGAACTAGGGCCATCAAACGAACTGGGACATTGTTGTTGTTGTTGCTGCTGTTGTTGTTGTTGCTGCTGCTGCTGCTGTGCATTGTTTGTTTCGAGTGAGCTGCTAAATCCGCTTTTAAACGACATGGAGTGATTGTTACTATTATTGTTATTAGTATTATTTTGATATGACGAAGAAATTGAGGAAGGCTCGTTGGTATGAGGCGCAAATTTAGATGCAGAAGTTGAGCTAAAAAAAGATGATGTAGCTGACGATGCAGAAAATCCACCTGAAGCGTCTTTACGTAAATTTGTTGTTTGGATTTCAGGTAAAACTCTGTCGTTTTGTGGACTGCCTATAGACCCTGCTTGTGCGGGCTGTTGTTGGTTGTGTTGAGTATTATTATTATTTGTACCCAATGGTGGCACCACGTGTTGCTTCTGCTGTTGTGGTTTATTTGAAAACGAAAAATTTTGTGGTGGTTGTTGATTATTTGAATAAAGTGGTTGTGATAAAGCTGAGTGATTTGCTTGCGAATGATGTTTATTATTATTAAAACTGTGCGGGTAACGATCGGCAACTGAGCTTGAACTATTTTGTTGTTGGTGATTACTATTGGTGAAACCAAATAACGAATTGTTTGAGGCTCTGTTGGATGGCTTAGAGCCGTTTAATACAGTTGTAGATGATGATGAATTAGCAGCTGCTGATGTTAGCTGCGATGGTTCAGTTAGGAACCCTGTGTCCTGGTTCGTATTTGTTGTCGCATCATGATTGTAGTGGTGTACCGGTATTTCGCGCACATTCATCGAATCTTCGTTGCTCTATTTATTGGTTAGTTATTATCGTCGTTTAGATATACATACCATCGAATATTATATTATTCGGTAGTCTCTGGTGTCTGGGGTATTAAACAAAAAAAAATTAGTGTATTGTAAGATCAAAAAAATCTTAATTGAAAATCTATCAAGCACCTGTATTAATTATCAATAAAACTTGAGCCTGTACTTCGAATTTTTTATTTTTTTTTTTCTTCTTCTTCTTCTTCTTCTAATACTCTTTTGGATTTATTGTTCAAACTTTATTTTTAAAAACGTAATAAAGTTTAGTTTGTTGTCGAAGGGGTCGAGCTTGATATAATGAACAATTCCGAGATTAAAGATCTAAATAGTATTTGTCTAAAAGAATAAATGAGGAAAGAATTTAAACAAAATGAAATAAAAAAGGAAAATAAGAAACCGATTTCTAGCCAAATGTCGCTGCAGAAAAGTTTCTTCAATGAAGTCCTTTTTATGTTCGTTAATAAAATTAGCGCGCTAGTTGAATTCTATTATAAAATGGAGACGTTTTTTCGTACGTTTATGCGTATAAAACCGGAAACGTGGTAGGCTTTTTTTTCGGGGGTTTAAGCGCTATCAAATAAATTTATTGGTGAATGCGTTGATTTATTATTTCGATTGATCTATGCGCATTTTCGTTGGCTGAGCTCAAGCGGCGGGGGACGTTGGGAGGACCTCTAACCTGGTCACGCTGAAAAAAATTGGAGAAAAAAAAAGTAATAATGCTATAAATCTATTACTGTTTTACCAGGCCCTACAGCCCCCTAGACATTATCATGAACTTAGATCGAAGTTAATATATCTTGAAGCCATAATCTAATTTCTGACTAAGGGCTCTCATGATAATTAATTTATTTTTTACCAGTTTATCAAGGTTCATAGATATTGATATCTTGCGCTGGTTGACTAACTCAAAATCCTATTTATGCTTTTATAATGAGAGGCTGATTTTTTGAGACGCTGGTCTAAGCCCAGCATCCTCACCAGAGCATATGGTATAAATTCAGCCGCACGTGTGCTTGTAAAAAAAAAAATACCTTTGTTTTTTGCCAGGTTTTTGTACCAATTACTTGAATAAAATATTAAGATATGGATGAAGTACGTTTTAAGAACTATTCGTAACTATAAATCTCGTCAAAGCTCTCATCAGCTGTGTCATAGAATAAAAAAAACTTATTGTATTCAACAAAGTACACGTTTTTCAACACACTCTCAGCATCCACAGTTACTAAACAATATTTTCAGTAGATATCCCTTGCATCGCAAAAGTGAGACAGTTTTGTTTTAGAACGCTGAATACAATACGAATCTACTTCCTCGGCATAAACGTGTTACTCTTGAACACCTGCCCCTTTGCAAACCGTTACTAAACCACACTTGTTCCACAACCAGATCTTCTATTCTATCACATCTGCTGTAAAAATCCCAACCTTTTTTTTTTTTTAATCTCTTCTACTAACCGATCATAAATGCGTTTACCCATATAGTCTCGATAAGCAATCAGGTTGAACTTTTCCTTTTGTTACCATTACCCAAGTTTTAACCCTTCATACCTGTGCCGGGTACCATTCAAATTTTCTTGAATTTTCACGGTTCTTGAATGGTGTTACTTTTTCAATGGCTCACCACTAGTACTCGTCACGGTTGTAGTACCTCCATCGCTATCAGCAAACAAAATCCATCGTTAACTATATCCTGATCATGGTCCTGCTGTCAGCTAAATCCTTGGCTGTTGTTTGTCAGTAAATCTCATCAAAGTGCAATACTTATATACACTTTCCCCATGCTTTTTTTTTCTTTTAGTTTGAGGTCGTTGAGGAAACTTTTATTGAACCATTAATTGGAGATGTTTTATTGAAGGAATTAAGAGTTGCCACTCTAAGAAAGAATTTGGCTACAAAACTTGACTGAGGATGTTATAATAGAATGGCTTTTGGTTTATTCTTGGTTAGTGGCTGATGGTAGTAATGGTAACGTAAGCAGCATTACAGATAAGGCAGTAGATGCAGTAGATGTAGTGTGTAATTTTATCCTTAGTGTTCGATTAAAATATTTAGGTATCGGTGAACCCTTATCGCCAGATGGGACGAGTATATAAACCAGAATGAATCATTATCAACTGCTATATGGAAGTTACAACTACTAACAAAGCTACCATACAGTATCCATCTGGGGAATAAACGCCTGAGTCGTAATAATACAACGTAAAAATAAATAACCAATAGAGCGTCAATGTAATCAACTACAAAGTAACAGTTATGCCAGTAATGCATCAAGCCACTAATCATAACAGTGCAGTAACCATAGACCAGCTCAGGCAATCAACCAATCCATGAATGATAAATAATGAAAGCTGCATACATAACACTGTAATAACCAAATTAATTATATGATCTTGATGTATCTAATACAATATTTACGTAAATAAACAGCAAACACAATCCAATTCTGCTATTTCCAATCCACTCAATACTACCGAATCCCCAAGCTGAGTCCAATGAACGTCATCTGGAGATACATAAGGAAAGGAGGTTGGTCTGTCAATGTTTCTGGCTTCTTTACAGAACTGGCACTTGAAAAGCCAAGTCCAATTCGACGATGTCAGGTCGGTCTATCAACTGAATTTATGAATCTCACATGAGGGAGTTCAATTTCAGCCGTGCAATATGTGAATTTATCTTCATGCTGAAGACGGCTGTAGAAGGGTTTTGCATGGGAAGGTTGGCTAATTACACAGGAGACCGGCTTCGGAAGTTTCAAAAATTTTTTTTTTTTTTTTTTTTGCCCATTTGTAATACAGTTGTCGGGTTTTTCTAGGGTTATTTGTTACAGCAGAATTCTAGTGGTTTTTCTGTGAACAACGTAAATTTTGGAGAATTGGCAACTAAGCCATGTACATGACCACTTCTATAAATCTCAATAACCCATTTACGTATATTTCATTGTTTTTAAACCCCAAGTATTATTTATTCCTTTGAGGAGGAAAATGGTTTCATTGATCATAATATGATAAAAAATGAGTGCACCGTAAGATCCCAGCTTGGGTGATTCAAGCTTGATGGTTGGTTAGTTTTCTCATGTCTAACTATAAAGCTCAGTCGATCTGTTCCCAACTATAGATTAATATGCGTGAACAAATTTAAAAGCACTGACAAGTTTTCGCAGTTAAATTTTACACCACTATAAACCACAAGACACTTTAAAAAAAATCAACATTCATTTAAATCATCCCTCTGAATTATAATTATAATTTTCTAATTTTGATCTATTTTTATTATTTGTTGCACCTGTATACTATACGAAAATGAGTAGAGCTGCTAAAATCACGTTTGCATTAACCACTGTCGCGTCCATTGCTACGGTCGGAGTGGTCCATAAAATGCAAAAAGAAGAACGAGAAGCCCTACATATGGGACCGATCAAGGACAGAGAACGAGTCGAAAAGAAAAAACAAAGTTCTTTGCAACAACAACGAGCTGCTGAATATGAACTGCAGAAACAGTTAAGAGATGAATACGCAAAGGTACAAGATGTGGGGGAGGGGCCGAAAGAGGAATAATATAAAAAAAAAAAATTAAAAAAAAAAAAAAAAATTGTACATAACTTAAATTATTTTACATATATATGACGAATATTATGAAATCCCCAACTTTGAAAAAGCTTCAAAGTACTCTAACATTTCTTTGGTAATAGCTTTTTGTAAGTTGGCCAATACTTGGTCGAAATGTCGTTGAGCCACTGCAGGAATATCAAAACTCTCACTCATTGCAACCATACCAGATTCTTGGCATAATGATACTACTTCAGCACCGCTACATCCATCAGTTTTATTAATCAACAATCCCAGATCGACATCGGAGCCAATTGACATTTTCTTGAATTGAATTTCCAAAATCTTGCGTCGAGCAGCAACATCTGGTGGCGGAACATATACTTTTCTATCAAGCCGACCAGGTCGCATTAATGCTGGATCAATTGTATCAGGAATATTAGTAGCTGCCAAAATTGTGACTCCGTTTAACTGTTCAATGCCGTCCATTTCGTTTAACAATGATGTTAATACCCGGTCACCTCCTGCTTCACCATGCCCTCGAGCCGCACTCAATGCATCAATTTCATCAAAAAAGATCACACTTGGTGCAGCAGCCCTTGCTTTACGAAAAACTTCTCGAATAGCTCGTTCTGATTCACCAACATATTTATTGAAAATTTCGGGACCTTTGACTGCCAAAAAATTTAACCCTGTTTCTGTAGCTAACGCTTTGGCAGTTAATGTCTTGGAACACCCTGGTGGTCCATATAATAAAATCCCTCTTGGTGGTTTAATACCCAACCGTTTGAATGATTCAGGATGTGACAATGGTAATTCAATAGCTTCGTGTAACGCTTGTTTCACTTGCTCTTGTCCACCTATATCATTCCAATACACTTTTGGAGTTTCCAAAACTACCTCTCTCATTGCACTTGGTCGAATATCAACCAATGCTTTTTCCAAATCGTCAGATTCAATAAAAGTTTGATCGTCATCAATTTGGTTAGATAATCCTCTTTGAATGGCACGCATAACTGCATCTCGTCGTAAAGCATACAAATCCGATCCAACATGCCCATGGGTTCGTGATGCCAATGATTTCAAGAACTCAGAAGACAATTTATGTGGCGTATCTTTAAATTGTAGGTTTAGGATTTCTAGTCTTGCTTCGACATCCGGGATCCCAATTTCAAACTCAGTACCAAACCTACCAGGCCTTCTCAAAGCAGGATCGATATTATTTGGTCGATTAGTAGCGCCAATAACACATATTTGACCAAATGACCCACCATTATCCATTAAAGTTAATAAGGTTGATACAACTCTACTTTCTGCTTCACCGGCATCATCACTATCCCGTTTCGGAACTAGCGAGTCAATTTCATCTATAAAAATGATTGCTGGTTGGAAATCCCGAGCTTCTTCAAAGATATTCCTCAGTGCTTCTTCAGTTTCTCCTAAATATTTTGAAACAATTGATGGCCCATTAATTGTTAATACATGAGCATCGGATTCTTGTGCTACTGCTCTTAATAGTGTAGTTTTACCGGTTCCCGGTGGTCCATGTAATAAAAACCCTCTTTCTGGTGTGCTACTGAACCGTTTAAATAGTCGTGGATGATGTAGAGGTAGCTCAATTGCTGATTTTAAACTACCAATTACCTTTGATAAGCCACCAATCGATGAATAACCGACTCGGTTTGCATCGTTATTAACCTTTAATGACTGTGTAAATTCTATTTCAGTCTTCGAATCCACAGTGTAAGCGGGGCTTATAAGTTTATTGTTTTCTGCTTTACCTTCTAAATTCAATTTATCGATTTTTGGTAGCCCATATGCATCTGTGATTACCATATTGAATTTCTTGACTTGAAATTCAATCCCTGGTGATATCAGCCCCATCTCATTAACCACTTTAGCTACCTCTTTGCTCTTTTCTGCCAAATCGTTCTCACATCCAACAGTTACTTTTGTCGCGCTTTCGGGTCGACTCATTTTACTCATCAAAACACGATCACCTAATACAATCCCACCCATTCTTCTCAATGCTCTTGGAACTTCAATTGTATCGTCTCTGACTTGGTTAGTTGCTGGTGTGATAATCCCACAAACCCCTTGTTCCCCTCTTCGTCCTAATAATACACAGTCTCCTGCACTTAGCCCCATAGCTCTAATTGTATCGACATTGTGATAAACTTTGGTTAGTGATTTATGATTTGTTACAGGCGCATTGACCACAATGAAACTTTTATTGTTAGTATCGAAAGCTAATGACTGCTTGAGAGGGCTATTTGCCGCACTATTACCTCCACCGCTGCTTGGTTTCTTCTTTGGAGGGGTATTTAGATTAGCTTTGGCGGGCATATTAATACCTTTTGTTAGTACCAATCTATTTTTTTTTTGATGATATTTTTTTATTCTCGAAAATTTCACGTCACATCTGTATTCTTGAATGAGAGCGCGCCAATGTTTTTAAAAAATTTTTTTTTTTTTTTTTTTTCTCTCATTTAATGCCGCTCCCAACTCATTTAACTAGAAATTAAGCCGCACAATGCATATATCCCCAATGTCGAGCCCAATAACCTGAGTTTTCTCAAAAACTTTGATGGTACGAAATTATTGTAAAAATGTTGTAAACACTTCGATTATCAACTAATTTGATCTTCAAAAAATTATATCGATTTAAACCATTAATCAACTTTGTTTAACGACAAATTTACTTCATCCTATCATATCACGTCTAATTCGGCGCACACAAAAATTTTCCCCCCCATCTCAAAAATCTTTTATCATCAGTAAATACTACAGGAACCATAATCGCAACACCCAAAGGATCAATATAACGGTCAAAACAACAATGTCAAGATGTGGAGTGAGCGTACAGCTAAAGTTATTGAGGTCGATGTACGCTCACATTAACAAACAACAGCTAATACAACAACAGAGACTCTTTTCATGGCATCCTATACATTATAGACAAAACATCAATCAGACTGAACTTATAAAGCCTGAGCTAAGGCAAACAAGGCTATTTTTTAAAAGGCGGGACCAAGCATTAGATCAGTTGAACAAACTCGACCCGGTAACTAGGTTTCTATCACCAGAATTTGAAATCCCCGATCTGGAAAAAGTCGAGATATTCATGCCGGCACTGAATCGTTATGGCGGTGTATATAATAAATATCATCACATGCTGGAATTAGGAAAAACAGCTTTGAGCATACAGTGCCAAAGTTTCATCATGTCAGGCAATCCGAGAAGTAAATCCATCAACGGCATCAATTTTGACTCTTGGAACGGTGGGTTGAAGCAGTTAGATTCAGAGAATACAGTAATGAAATTTATAGCTGAAAATCGATTGGATAGAGCTGTATTATGTCGGACTACTGCAGAAGAGAAACATAGGATGGAGTTTGCAATTGAAGCGTTGTATATGTTGATAGGAAGTGTGTATCTACGATATGGGAATGGTAATTCGTTTATTAAAGATAGAGTTATTGGCGGACCGGATGGGCTGTTGCAAATGTCAATAAGAGATGTTGAGCTATAAATTCTACTTATTCTACTTATACCTAAACCGTTTTTAGGGTATGGTATTTATTTATTTATTGCATTGTATATATTGGATGAACTAAGTTATTAATGTTGATTTCCTTGACTATATCTTCGTACCTTGTCTGCCCTAGGTATCAAGTTTGTGAAATTGATGAACTACTATATTGCCGCAATTATAAATAAAAGTTATATATTTATATATATATAAGGGGCGTCTCGCGCGACAAGGGTATAATTAATTAATTATAACGTTCGGACTGCGTCAACGGAGTCTTCTCCATGGATCTCAATTTCTTGCCTCGAACGGAAGGATGGGTCGAAGTGTATTGCCACCGAACCGAAATTTAAGCTTAAGATTATGAACCTAAGCTTCAAAGGAATAGACAAAAATATTATTGTCGGTTTGGTGGCAATTATTGATGGTGGTATGCATGAGATTGGTCAGCATGTATGCCAAAATCTGCGGCGATCATACAAATTAGGAAATTTCTTGCGATAGTCAACTCCGTTGATTTAGTAAAGCTACACTGTAACTATATATAGTGGACCGTTATACTTTGTAGAGGTAAGTTAATTATAATATCAAAAACAATTATTAAAAAAAAAGGTGCGCATTTGGATCACGAATAAACGGCTTTTGGCTATAGGGAAGATATGCTCACATGCGTGTCTAAAAATCCTATTTAAATTGCTTAATCGAATGAATGTTGCACTGGTGAATCTGTGCGGCATTTAAGCTTAATATGAAATATCGCCGATCAAGCTGAGGCTTTCGGACGGAGATCAGTGCTCACTACCAACCAAATCAGGTCAAAAACACCGGAACGACTTGACTTTTTTTTCGGCTTCTAAAAAAGTTCAAGCTGGATGTTTCTTACTTCCCATCGGGAACTTACACGTCTACCCTTAATAAAACAACAAATCAAGAAGGAACATGCGCGGCAGCGTTAAATACTTTTTATTTTCTTACACGGTACTTCTGCTTATAAAAATCTTGCAGCAATAGTTTATTTTTTTCGTACTAGAGCATGAAATTTGGAAATTTTTTTTTTTTTTTCTGTTTTTTTTTCTGTTTTTTTTTTTGTCTCAGGTTAATGTAAACCTTAAAACTTTTAAGTATACGTAATATATATAAGTATAAATAAAATTTAAAATCCAACTATTGCTTTTCACTTTTTTTTTTTTTTGAATGTTTGATATCGGAATATAATAACAATAATAAAGTTGCTGCAAATGAAGATATTATGATATTTAAACAACAGATTTCTAATCTTCAAAAAGCCACTGATCGTTTGAATGTTCCTTTAATCTCCAGCAAAAATGGCATCAAGTTGCGAGGTGGGCTACCATATATTGTGTTCACAATTGGTATGGCAGTTTTCACAGACATTTTTTTATACGGGGTCATTGTACCAGTTGTTCCATTTGCATTCGAGAAAAAAATGGGGGTAGCTAAAGATGATATTGAAAACAAAGTGTCACAAAGTTTGGGAGTTTACGCTGCCGGTTTGATTGTCGCTTCTATTGTGTTTGGCTACATTTGTGATAAAACAAGTCAACGGCGATCGATTATGATTTTTGGCATGGTAGTTGCCATTGTATCAGTTGTTATTCTGTTAGTAGCCAAAAATGTTGCTGTGTTTTTAGTTGGGCGGTTGGTAATGGGGTTATCTGCCGGAGTGGTCTGGACAGTGGGTCTGGCTATTATCGCAGATAGTGCACCAACTGACTCAATCGCTTATTATATGGGGTTCCCTGGGATTGGTATGACTCTTGGTTTGTTCGTCGGGCCGTTGTTAGGTGGGGTTGTGTATGATCGTGCTGGATATGATGCTGTCTGGTATTTGTGTTTTGGAGTGTTGGCGTTGGATATTATCTTGCAACTGTTTCTGATTGAACGACGAAATTTACCAAAAAAATTGGAGAAATTCGTTCATCACAGTCCAAATGAAGAAGTACCAGGAGGAGCATCAAATGATGATGTTGATGCTGAAGTTGCGGCAGTTGAGCAGATGTTGCAAGAACAGCAAGAACTAGCTCAACAATCAGAAAAAATTGTCAAAACTAGTAAACTACCAACAATGATACGATTGTTATTAATCCCACGAGTTGCTAATGCTTTATGGCTAACGTTTTCATTATCATGGGTAATGACATCTTTAGATACCAATATGCCTGTCCATTTGAATAATTTATTCAATTTCAACTCATTGGGTTCAGGGTTGGTGTTTTTGGCAATTGCTGCTCCATCATTATTTGAGCCATTGATTGGACATATTAGTGATAAAATTGGATCACGATACTTTTGTACTTTTGGATTCTTGACCCTTGGAGTATTTATTATTTTGTTACGATTACCTGATCATCATTCAGTTCAACAAATTGTATTATTTGTTGCCATGTTGACCCTAGCTGGTGTTTCAATTGCATGCATTTTCCCAATGGTCACTGCAGACCTGACTATTGCCACTACCAAAGCCGAATCTCGAAATAAAGGCCAGTTCGGGAAGGGGAAAGGATATGGCCAGGTTTACGGGTTGTTTAATGTTGCGTTTAGTTTAGGTGCTCTAATTGGGCCATTTGAATCTGCTGGTGCAATGAATCTTAGTGGATGGAATACAATGGTGGTATCATTAGGTGTTGTGGCATTTGTTGCAGCTGTCCCATCATATTTGTTTACCGGGGGTAATCTATTAAAGAAATATTTCAAAAAGAAAAAAGTTAATGAAACTTATGGTGAGGGTGAAGTAGCCGAAACGGCTGTTTAATAGTTATATATATGATTAGTAAAGTTTTTTTTTGTTTTTTTTGAATTTTCTATAAGCGTACTAATTTCCAAGCTATAGTGAGATGGGGCGTGTGTTAGACTTAGGTAATTGGTGATTACCACTTTTCAACACGTGTGTCCATTTTGATCAGATCGCCACTGAGCGATGAATCATCATCGCGGAGTTTATTTTTTAACTCATTATCAATTATATAACCTAAATTTATTGTGTTTGAGAGATTTACGTTATCAATGGGTAAGTTGATGCGATGTCTTGAAACAGCGACGACTGATTTACCGGTGGAAACTGTAATTCTCATCGTCAGTACCTGCCAGAAAACTTTAAATATTTGAAGCCCGCCCCACACTGGGGCGATAATTTTGCAAGTCGTGGTAGCTATGGCTCAGCCTCACGAGATACGCTGCAGGAAGGTACATCCGAGCATGTACCAACTTTTAAGTATAGGCCCCGGCAGGAATTTCTTATACATGCCAATTTCTTAGCCGTAGATTTCAAATGCGAGTATTCTGTCTAAAAGCTCTTTTAGGGTCAAATGAAGAAAGGTGGCTAATGTATATAAATATTTGTAATATTCCTGGAATTTTTCGTCTGTCAATTTTTCAGTAGACTCAATGACCTACCTCACGAGTTTACGCAATACCACAATAATGAACATATTCACTAAATTTCAAAAGTTTAGTGACAGCTTGGTAATTCCAATATATTCCAGCAAGCGAGCCATTCAATTTCGAGGTTCTATGCCTTTCATTATGTTCACAGTTTGTATGGCCGTGTTTACTGATATTTTCTTATACGGCATTATTGTTCCTGTTATCCCATTCGCATTCCAAGATCTTATGGGTGTCCCCAAAGAATCAATCGAAAACAAAGTATCTCAAAACTTGGGTATCTATTCTGCTGGGTTGATTGTTGCCGCGCTGACATTTGGTTATATTTGTGATAAAACCTCACAACGTAAAATCTTCATGGTCTTGGGAATGCTCGTTGCAGTAGTGGCTCAGGTGATTCTTTTAGTGGCTAAAAATGTCGGGGTATTTTTAGTCGGTAGATTAATCATGGGATTATCTGCTGGTGCGGTGTGGACTGTGGGGATGGCAATCATTGCCGATTGCTCCCCTAGTGATCAAGTAGCTTATTATATGGGGTTTTCGGGGATTGGAATGACATTGGGTTTGTTTATGGGGCCATTGTTAGGTGGTGTTGTTTATGATAGAGCAGGGTATAATGCAGTGTGGTACACTTGTTTTGGTGTTTTGGTGGTTGATATTTTGTTACAAATTGTTATGGTTGAGAAGAAGAACTTATCAACAAAGTTGAAACGATTTGAACAATATGATGAACCAGAAATTGAAGAAGTTGTTGCAGTGGAAGAAGAAGAAGAAGATAATTATGAGAAAAATACACCGGAAGAACCACCAGTTGATGATGAGAAGCCTGATAGTAAACGACGGAATTTACCAGTTATTATACAATTGTTGATAGTTCCACGAATTGCCAATGCATTGTGGTTAACATTTGCATTATCATGGGTAATGACTTCGCTAGACACCAACATGCCAGTTCATTTGAACGACTTGTTCGGTTTCAACTCTTTATATTCTGGGTTAGTATTTTTAGCAATCGCTGTTCCATCATTTTTTGAACCAGTGATTGGCCATTTCAGTGCCAAAATTGGTACAAGATATTTAACATCCATTGGGTTTTTGGTCTTGGGTGTTTTTATCATTTTATTACGATTACCTACCCACAACTCTACTTCTCAAATTATTCTGTTTATTGCAATGCTGTCACTAGCTGGTGTTGCAATTGCCTGTATTTTCCCTATCATCACTGCAGAACTAACAATCGTGTGTAGCAAAACCGAATCTAAAAAACCGGGAAAATTCGGAAAGGGTAAAGGGTATGGCCAAGTATATGGGCTATTTAATGTTGCTTTTAGCCTTGGTGCGTTGGTTGGTCCATTCGAATCCGCAGGGGCTATGAGTCTAAGTGGATGGAACACCATGGTGATATCATTGGGTGTTGTTGCGTTTGCTGCGACAGTTCCCGCCTTTATTTTTACAGGGGGTAATTTATTAAAACGAAAGAAATCTAATACTAATACTAATGACCAAGAAGTTCAAATTGAATAGTTATAATTATTAATGCATCTCTACTCTATTATCATGCGGCTGAGAAAGAAAAAGAAAAAAACTTATTGTGTAATGCGGCGCTGCTTTATGAAAAAACTACTTCAGGTCTTGGACTATACAACAACACATTAGTACCACATGCAACTGCCAAAACCTCCGCTTCGCCATTCAACGCCATAGCGCCAACGTGACGATCATTTATAATCAATTGATTACCATGCTCACTAGCATTATTCAAATCATAAATATCGAATTCATTATTATTAGCATATCCCACAATTTTCCCACCATTATTGTCACTAATAAGTGTTTCACCACCTGTAGTAGTAACCATCAATTTTCCTTCATCGTTACTAGGAGTATACCCACAACCCCCTTGTAATAAATTTACATTATATTTCTTCCACCATCCTTGTCCAACAACTATAATACATCCATCATTAGTAATTTCCAAATCTTGAATCTCATCCCTGTTTGGTCCAGTGCCCGGATAAATTGTCGCTAGCCATGTTTCCTTCCTCCAATCCAAAATCCGAACTTTATTCTTATTTTCTAGCAAAATAATCTTATCACTATCATGATCATTCCAAAACTTTATCTTGTTGCCAATCCCGTTCAATCTAAAACTTCTGGGAATCATATCTTCCCAAACTAATAAATATCGATCATCTCCTGTTGATGCTATGGTTCCATTAAAGCTAATATCTAACGAATTTATCTTATCACTATGGCCCCTTGTACCTCCAAGTTCTACAATTTCATCGTCTTTCAATATCGAGATAGAGTTATCTGGATGACTTGCCGCTAATAACCCTGCATTTGACCTAACTATATCGACTTGTTTCCCGAGATGGATATATCGTTTACTGAAATTCCATTGTCTTTGAACTGCAGTTGGTAAGATAACTGTTGATTTGGTTTTATCTAATATTCCCACTCCTAGATCGTGGCCGAACGCTAATGATTCATTGCTGATCCAGTCTAATGAATGGACTGGGCATTCCAAGTTGAATTCAATTGCTGGTGGATCATCTTTGTCCCGACATTCGTGGGGGATGGTTGATTGTAATGACATATTACACAATATTGATAAATTAATCGACGCGTCTCTAACACTGTACTACCGTCTAATTTATATTTTTATTTTTTTACGCTATTCCTGAAAAAATCGGACATCGGTCTTGGGAAAATTATAGCCTAAAACATATCTGCGGCTCATATGATTACCTAATATTTTTTCACCATCAAATTTATTAAAAAATTCCCAATGTGCGCGACATTCCAAATTATTTTTAAATTATATCACCTCGCGCCGTTCTGAAATATACACAATTCTTAGTTGAAAGCACTCAGCAGTCCTAATTAGGAAACCACACCCTTACTCTACCCTAACATCCCAATACGCTGGTGAAAAGTTTAACCTGAAAAATTTTACTAGGCTTCAAGCAGGGGAGTGCGCGCTTTCGCTCTACTGTGGGGCCCTGCTAGGCTTCTGCTGCACTCAACACACCTTCCCAGTTCCCAATATCTCGAAACTTTTCGTTGACGACAGAAGACAGAAGACGACAGCAGTTCTTTTCGACCCAAAACACAGCTCTATACACAGAAAATGACCCAACGAGTTACTTACCGACGAAATACTCCATGTATGTCATATTACAAATTTGCTATTAATGTTTGAGGAATTGGAGAGATGTATTGGTTGGTTGGTTGTGCTATTAAATGATTAGATTTACAACATCAGCGAGCGACACAATGGATTGAAAATTTGGCAAGCTGGACAAGTATTGAGTACAGTGGTGGATAAATGTTTAATGGATATTATCGTAGATGTCGACGGCTCATGCTGAAAAAAAAAAAAAAAATTCAACCTAAACTATTGACCTTAATAACAGTACCATCAATTCAATTCATCAATACATCCAACCTTAAAAAAGCAATGTAGGTGTAAAGTACTAACATATAATAGACAACACCCGATCTAACAAGGGTAAGATCATTAAGACCCCAGGTGGTTCATTACGATTCCAACACACCAAGAAGCAAACTGCTCGACCAAAATGTGGTGAATGTCACATTAACTTGCCAGGTGTTCCTGCTGTCCGACCACGGGAATTGGCTACCATGTCTAAACCACAAAAGACCGTCCAACGGCCATATGGTGGTGTCGTCTGTGCCAACTGTGTCAAGAACCGTGTCGTCCGAGCTTTCTTGATTGAAGAACAAAAGATTGTCAAGCGTGTGTTGAAGGAAACTGCTGAAAAAGAAAAGGCATCTTCCACTAAGGGTACCAAGAGCAAGAAATAAACTCTTGAAAAGAAGCTAAATATTTTATAAAAATATTAAATATTAAATTAATGTGTTGTATAATTTATTTATACACAAAATAGCGGCCCTTTCTCTGGACTTGAAGAATTATTTCAACGCTCTTAATTATTCGTATTTCATGTTGACATGACTTGTAGATATATTTCAATCTCCTAAGTATTGGTATTTTATGTTGAAAATAAATAAACAAGATTTTTTTTTAAATCTCGGAATTCCAACGATGGGGGGCAAATATTATTATAACTTCACAAATGCAATGTTGTTTGGTTAATATGGTGTAGGGTCGGCAACTGGGAACACAACATCAGCGCTTAACTGGTTGTTCAACATAGCTCTGCTATCGATTTTGAAGGTTGATTTCTACGATATTTTAATTATTAAATAAAAGTTGCGAAACTATACAGAAGTAATGAAGTATTCAGGTTCAATGAATTCGACGGAATTTTTCAGTTTTCCCGGCTTATCTGCGGAATTTGAGACATTCCAAAATTGAAGCAGGCCACGGTAAATTAATTTAGTAGCCTTGAACTGAGCAGTCCAACATTGAGTTTTTTTATCTATCAGGAATCCTTTTGTTGGTTAGTAAAGCATTGAGAAGATCGATTCATTGGCTTTCATATCTAATTTTCCCAATTCTGAACTTTCTATAGCCGACTCTGGATACAAAAGGTAAATCACTAAATTGCAACATGTGCTGCTCTAAGCAGGTCAAAACGCCGAAGTCCAGGTTCCCATTTTACCAGTCAGTTTAAACCATAATCGTGATCATCAATAAGTTTATTAATTATTGAATAATAATCGGCCAACCACGGCGAGGCACTCTTCGTTAGAAGATCAGTGGTCGATCACGATCGTGGTTTCAACCAATGCGGTTTCAGTGAACGTGGTTTGAACGTATCCGGGTATTGCAAGTTGAATGCGTGTATGTATAACATCGCTATAGTCATAATACGATAGCTAAGCACTAGCTTATTTATACGTGTATCCTAAATGTTTGTTTATATTAACAAAGCAACCATGGTTCCAGCGAACATTCGAATTATGAGTTTATTTCAATCGGCGAGACTTGCCGACTGATGCATACTAGAAAATTCAAATTAAGGTCATATAACCCAAGCATGCCGCGGAACTAAGGCGCTTATAAATTATGAGAAGGAAAGAAATTAAATGCATGCTAAGGGCCGAACCCCTCTCTCTTGCATCATACTATTTAAATTAGTAGTATATTATACGATAATGCTTATCTACAATGTAAGTATTCCCTCATCAAGTTTCTTAATTATAAGGCCCTCATAACTCAAATTGCCCTCGTATCTTAATTGCATGCTTAACCATTTTATTGGCTCAATACTAAGAATAAAAAAACACATCAAAATCCCCATGCATCGTGCCGCCAGTAACTACATCATCAGCAACAACTCACTGGACACTACAAACTGCTAATTATAGCTGTTTGTGGGGACAAACAGTTGCTTTCGAACTCGGAGTTTGTTAGCCGAATTGCATATCCTATTCATCAATCCGAAAGTATAAATACCACCGTCAGTTTCTCTTAAATTTCAACAATCATCCATCAAAAAAACATCAAATATATCATGAAGTTAGAAATTGCTACTACTCTTTGCGCATTAACCGCCAGCGTCTCTGCTCTTGTCAAGGGTCAAGATGTCTCCCATTATCAAGGCAATATCGACTGGTCTGCACAAAAGAAGGCCGGCTCAGAATTCACCTTTATCAAGGCTACCGAAGGTACTGGTTACATCGATTCAGATTTTAGTAGCAACTATGGTGGATCTGCTGATGCAGGGTTAATTCGAGGTGCTTATCATTTTGCTCGACCTGACGTCAGTTCAGGTGCTGTCCAGGCCAACTACTTCTTAGCTCATGGTGGCGGTTGGTCTAATGATGGCAAGACTTTGCCTGGTGCTTTAGATATGGAATATAATCCATATGGTGATACATGCTATGGGTTGAACCAAGCAGATATGGCAAGCTGGATCCATAAATTTGGTGATACTTACAAAGCAAAGACTGGTCGATTCCCAGTTATCTATACTTCTGCTAGCTGGTGGGACCAATGTGTTAATGCCGGTGGCTTTGACGATTATCCGTTATGGGCTGCAAGATATGGCACCTCAAGCGTTGGTGCGTTACCAGCCGGCTTTTCCTCTCATTCATTTTGGCAATTCGCTGATAGCGGTACGTTGGCTGGTGACCAAAATTATTGGAATGGAGAATTAAAAGCTTTGCAAAAATTTGCTAAAGAATAAAGTTCAAACTCTCATATATAATATTAGGCTTTTATAGGTAAGGTTTATTAAAATACAATTAAAGGCTGCTCTACTATTTTTTAAAAATAGATAAACACAAAAAGGGGGTTTCTCAATGATGGGTGCGGCTCACTATTTTTAGGTTGGATAAGACTTGACGATACATGTCACGGAGAGCTTATCTGATGGTAAGTTTTTGATAACCGTTTTTTGGTCTTTCTGTCTGTAACGTTTCAAGACGCGAAAACGTAGCTGAATAACACATCGATATCATACAAAAAACTCTTAACATTACTCTTGCGTTAATATGTTAGCTAAGCAACCATGTTAACATACCTTTAAATATAGATATAGGTGTGTATTATTTCTTTTACTGGTTGCAATTGCAATATACTTATTATCGTTATTATATAATATCTGTTCAACACCAAAATTAGTGTTAATTTCCAACTTTAAAATTATGTTTGATGCATAATTTTATTTACCAGCCAAATCTAATACTCCTTTGAAATCGTCCCACTTGTTGTCAGTGCCAGGTTGGAAAAATAATTGCAATGACATAAAATAATATTTGAACAAGTGTTTCTTTGTTTTTTCTATTTAATTTATTTTGCCCAATCATCAATTGTACGAGGAATCGGTAAAATTTATGTCTTATGTATAAGCACATATATCGAATCAATACGTGATCAGATTAGATTGGATTGGACTAGATAGTATAGGGATATGTATATATATAAACCCACCCCAATGCATCTTAGTATAATATCCACCGGACTACAAATGGATTTTATACCAAATTTTTGGAAAACTTAGATCTACTATATACTCAGTTCATATATTTAAATCTTACCGCTTAAGCTGTATACAGACAGTACCTCCACCGATCATTAATGAGCTGCTCAACAGCTAATCCCATTACCGCTCCATTTTTTTACTCCAGTTTGCTTTTTATCATCTCGACTAGTTCAAGAAGGTTTCGCGATAGGCTGCTGTATCGGCTGGAAGTCTGAACCGCAAATGGCAACTGTATTACAAAATAATACAGATTTCAAGTAAAGAAAGTTCGTTGGGAGTTTTTGGGTACAAGTTTTGTATACAAACAGAGCGTGGATGCCGAAACCGATTACTTATGGATGTTATTATTACGACAACGTGATATGTTATTCTTTTAAAATATATATCTTTTTAATAGATGCAATCTTAAATATACGAATAATCTTAAGTGAAATAATGTGTGAGAGATAACTCACCGGGATCTGTGTGATAGACGGTTTTTATCTTTTAATACCATCTGCATCCTACACGCCTTCCATAAAACAAACAAAAAAAAAAAAATTACGGCTCTTTAACTTTAGTAATGTAACGCATAGTAAATGGCCAAAAATGAGTTATCAATTTACAAAAAACTACTGCATCCTCAATGCTACTAAATGTAAATTTCTTATAAACTTAGTCTAGAAGAGCTTGGGCGATTAAAATCGATCGACCGAGATCAATTAAGAGTACTATAACTCTGCATGTATGCACCTAAATCAAAAATATCAAAAAAAAAAAAACTTGATTTCTTTTTGCAATAAATTATAGTGTACAAACATCCTGCAGCCATTGAATTTAAGTTGTCCCAGTTTTTAAGAATGTAGTCGGCCTATTCTAGTGCTGTACGTCCATCTATATGTAGCAAAGAATTCATAAATGCGGTCTTTAACAGGGAAAGAATAAGTTTTTGCGTGGATAATAAACTTTTGGTTCCAAGGGCATCTTATCTCCTAAGTCATACGTATCTGATCAAGTTGGGGCGAATTAAGGCTTCTCGGGTTTTTGAGGCTCATCGCTGTAGTATATCAGATAATAATGCTTTTGTTTTTTGAGGTAACATGCATCGTCGTATATCATTTAATTTAATTTTTGGGGATCAAAAAAACAAAAATTACCAGGAAATTAAATAATAAGGAGCTTTATAAATTTCTGTAAGCGAAGCCTTACAACCGTTATAAATCCCCGATTCCCTGGTGAGCTTCAATGAATAATTGTTTATCATGCGATGGACATCAAAGTTGCAACCAGAGAGTTTATAGTGATTATGATTTTATTTTTGAGTGCAATATCCCGAAATTTTATAAAGATGGCAGATCTGATAAGTGTCTATATGTAGTGTGAACTAAGCGCTTCAGCATTAAAAAAACCCTGGCAACTAAGCACGTGAAAGGCGTGGAACCCATGCCATGGCTACTTTAAGTGTGCTAGTTCATCTACTACTCCAAGGGCTTGAAAAGAATGTGGTCGTGGGATAGTTTCATAGATATCATTGGATTGATTTTATTAACACAAACTGCGCACATATCACGCACTTTCTTCTTAGGAGAGTTTTTAAATGATCTCTTTTTAATGTCGCGGCCCGCTTTCCCCACATGCACTGTACGCGAGACATACTATTTGAGGCTCAAAATTTGAGCCTCATTTCGATCCAGGGACATTAGCAACGTATAACATGTATAAATACCGTGCGGTAGTAACCTTTTTTTTATTATTTTTTTCTGTAGATGCGAGTTTTCTTTTTTGAATAGCAATAATTAAAATGGCGAGCTCACTCACTCATTTTTTTTCTTTTGATTATCGAACAAATTTGGCCCAATCACAATTTTTGGTGAACTAAGCTTTCAAATTAATAAAAGAATGTCCTTTGAATTTAAGGTGCCGTTAACCCAGTCATATTTTGTCATACTTACGCCCTGTTGAGTAAACCTATAGCTGTAGAATAGTATTAGATTTTAGTGTGATATTATAAAATACTAGCACTGACGATCAGTTTTAAAATCTTATCTACTTGATGAATTTTTTTTTTTTTTTTTGTGTCTTTACACTGGCTCTAGTTAAGTAAATGAAAAGATATGTTATTCTTTTTCTTTTTTTGCAAATAACAACTATAAAATGACTCAAGACGTAAAAGATTGAAAGCCAACATGCATTGATATAACCGGGAGAGTGTGCGGAAAGGCACTATGCAGTAAAGTAAAACCATAGATACATGAATAAACTCTTTCAAACGCACGTGTCCAAAAATAAAAAATAAATAAAAGGATCTTATACGATGCATTTTACAAAACTTCTGCCAATCATCGAATTTACATACTAATTAAGACCTGTATAGACAGTGTAACGGAAAAAAGAAAAAGAAAAATTGTATACTAAAAGATCAATATATGATTAACCTGCATCATTTGTATTTAATAAACCTCAGTTGTCCTCATTTTTTTTTTTGATTTCTATTTTTGAAAAAAAAATACTCTTCCCATCCTTTTTAAAAATTGTCTTCGAACTTTATACTTTTAAAGCTTTAATACCTACTAACGTTTTATTTTCATACTAATATTCAGCGCTTATAAATACAACATGGAACACAAGTCACAGATAATGTTCAGGTATGTTATTAAAAAAAGCTTCTAATTACTGACATCGTAGTTTGCAAGATCTGTTGATTGCAAGCCCAAGCGCTGCTACTTTTAGTGATGATATCAAATGTTTGCAGCCACAACATTCACAATTACCTACTCCACGAAGTTCTCAATTTGGTGCATTGCAATCTCCACTGCAACCACCACCACGGCCAAGGAACTCAGCATCTTTGGATTATGCTACGAGTTCATACTACGGAAGTGGTAATAGTGATAACGATAATCGAAGTTCAACGTCAAGTAATATGTCTCAATATAGTACCAAAGGGTCAGTAGTCCACACCCGAATCACTATGCCACCTTCAAACTCACACAACGAGTTTGTTAAGCCATTGCGATTGCCTAAACGGCCAAAATTTTTAGTTCGATCAAAATCCAAGCTCAATAGTGCTGTCAGCCATTCATCATTATCATCTTCAAGTAGTAGTGATCGGAACTCCGTACTAGCTACCAGTCCACTTAGCCACGATGTTCTGAACAATTTTACCCCACCAACTAATACCAAAAAGAATAATAATAATGACAATGCGCCGCCAGTTCAGCCCTATGTTTATACAACCTCTACCAGGCGAGAAAAAAATTTGAGAGGTAATTCATGTTGCTTTTGTGAAGAACCATTGGAGCATACACTGGCTGGTGAAAAAGTTGTCACCTTAAAATGTGGACATGTTACCCATTTTGAATGTTTATACGAAATGCTGGATTTAGACAATAATAATAGTGCTGATGAATCAAGTAGATTCCCTTATTGTCCTACTTGTGATCAAGTGGCCCAACCAATGAATGAATCGGTCCAACATGAATTGATTAAAGAACTATTGCTGCAGCAAGGGAGTCCAACATGCCCTCCATCTACACATTCCAATGTTCCATTACGAACTCCGATAACCCCTTATTCGAATTATAATGAACAGCCATCACCAAGAACCCCAATGGCTAGCCCAATTGGATATGTTACTACACCGGAATCAAGCACTAGTAATCATCTTTTTGTCACACCACCACCAAAGAGAGCTAAACGGTTGGAATCTGTTAGTGAAGATGATGCTCCTAATGGTATTAGAACAATTAGTGCCGGCACCACATCGACTAGTTATTCCACCCAACCAATAAATACCAGAAGATCAATTAGCAGTTGCAGTTTACCACCACCAAATATTGAAATTATTCCCGAAATTGAAGAATTCATACCGTCTGAAAATACAGATAAATATGCAAGTTTTTTGATCAGCGTTTCGGTACCAAATAATATTTTTTCATCACGATGTAAACCAACAGAGAAGGATTTAAGGTATCGAGAAAATTTAGCACAAAAGTTGAAGGCTAGTATTGCCGATTGGAGGAAGTTGAATTTTTCTTTATTTGGTAGATTACGATTAAATGGGTTTTTCCACATGTCAAGAGACATGTCGGCATGGCAGGAAGTCACTTGTTATTTATTTGATACAATGTTATTATGTATTAGAGATTATAGTTATGACTTGAACGGGGCCAAGCTAGGCAAGAGTGCATATGTTAAAGCTGCTATTAATCTAAGTCGAGATTTGGTCAATGTTTCAATTGATTCAAAGTCAATGCTGACTTTAAGTCTAAGTGACAGAAATGTTTCTAGATTATGTTTATCGAACCAAAGTCCAAAGGAACTAGAAAATTGGCATGCGGCGTTAATAGATCCAAAATTGCATATTCCTGTAAACACTTCAAGTCCAGATAGTCTATCACCATTGATGAGCAAAATGAGTTTTCATGATAATGAAGACGCTCCGATAAGCAGGTCTCCAGTAGATTTGATTATTGCGATTCCGGGATCTGGGCTACCAAATGAACACAAATGGGTATCAATTAAACAAACATTGAACAAAATTTTGAGTCAAATGGGTCAACTGGATAGATTGGGATTGATTGTTTATGGCCATGAATCTTATGCTGTATCATTACAACGAAGTTGTTGGGATCAATGGAACAAAACTATCGGATCATTACGACCAGTTAGTAATCATGGCAGTGATTTGACGGAAGGATTGAGCAATGCAATGAAATTACTGCAGTCCAGAAATGTTAGTAACAATATCACTAGTATTTATTTACTAAGTGATAATGCATACAAGTTACATAGTCCAGTTTTATATGAACAAGTTGTTAGTGAATGTGTTGAAAATAAGATTTCAATTAGCACATTTGGAATCTCATTAAATCACAGTCCAGATATTTTGGCGCGAAGCTCTGTTAGTACTTATGGGTCATATTTCTATGCCAATGGATGGCAACAATTACAACAATGTGTGGTTGGTCGGTTTTTAACTGATCAATCCTTCACTCATCGCGATGTGGAATTAAACTTGGATACCAACGATGCAGTTAAAGTTACTAGTATTAATGGATGTGATGGGACTGTTAATACTGATGTTTTGGAAGGTTATGATGGTAGCAAACCACGGCAAAGGCCAGTTCGATCATTCCAACCATGTAATTTGGAAAAAGTTTCATTGGGGGCCATTTCAGCTGGCCAAACACGATCTTTTTTGGTTCAAGTATCCATCCCACCACGAAGATTTTTGGGTGGCCGACAAAATACTGGTGATAATTTGCCGTTATTTAATGTACGAATCAAATATGGCGGGTTTAGAGAAACGTACACAGAAACAGAGAGCAAAATTGGGATTGCAACAGTTAAGTTAAATTTGGATGCTAACACAACTGATTCAATGTGGTTGGAGCCACCAAGAACACCATTGACTCCAGCAACGCCATCAAATCGACAAAGTTTTATGCAGTTACCACCAATAAGTGGCGATGTGCCGCCGTCGCCTATTTGTGGTAACATTGTTTATGCTGATGATGAACCACTGTTGTTTAGTGCGCCAATGTTTTTACAGGTGGTGAAACACAACACTCATGTGGTACGAAGAAGATTACAATTGGCAGCGGCACGAAACTTTGAATCGGCACTACAATGCATGTCACATAACCATTTACAACAAGCTATTGACGTATTATCTGAATCACGGCCAATTTTGAAAGGGTTGTTGGAAATTAGTGCCAGCAGTGATAAAACTGACGATTTGCTGTATTATGAAACCAAAGCAATGGCAGAAACATTGGACCATGATGTGGCGCTGATTGTTGAGAAATTGAAAAAACCAATTTTGTTTGAACAAGATGGTAGGAAATGGGTTATTCAGACTATTAGTGTGTTACGATCACAACTAGCATTTACAAGCCGGTCTAATATTGAAACAATTTTTTTCCAAACCCAACAAGAAGTTAATGTACTGTGAATTTTATTTATCTTTTATCTTTTATTTATTTTAATTTATTAATATTGTGATAATTTATTGTTTGATTAATCCTCTTAAAGCTAGATCGTAGACAATTTCTTCAACTTTTTTAACATCATATTTGATTGAATCTGATCTTCTTCTCAATGAATCATTTTTCAGATTTAGAGCCAAAAACCCTGCCTGGACTTGTTTTAAAAATCGATCAATTTCAACTGGTAAATTATAAGTTTCTGATCCAGGGTTGGTGGCATTAGCGGCAGCGGTAGCTGTGACAGAATTAATTGCTAACCGTGATAATTCATTAATCAAAGAAATGGTAGCATGTAGATACTCTTCAAAAGTAAAATCAAATCCACTATTAGTCTCACTCTTTTTTTCGATTCGTAGTTCTAATAAAGCAGCCACTTGTTCTGGTGTACATAAAGTGCGTGTATTCAACCACTGAGCTAACAGCACGACATAGACCGAATTTTGCAATGAGTGGGACCACAGCCCGTTGTATTTATAATAAGGGTGTTGGGAGACTAGATGCATTAGTTGATGCAACACATCTTTTAAATCTCGAAACTGCTGTGTTTCCAAAACATTTTGACCAATTTGTTGGAATGATGATGGTTTATCGGTGTGAATTGGGGCTAGTAACGTAGAAACATGACGGTACCCTTCATCTACCTGTTTGACTTTTTCTTTGAATTGGTCGATAATGATTTGGTTTGCTTCGATTTCTTTGTTGACTCCTTCGAAAATTGAATTGTACATTTTGAAATTATTATTTATGGTGTTGTCTAATGAAAATTTCATCAATTATTTTTTTTTTTTTTTTCCATTCCCAAAAATTTTAATAAATGCGTACGCGTCGTGTTCCCAGTAGCAGTTCAACTGTAGGAGTGAACTAGACAATATGCAGTAGATTCTGTAATGTTAAGCCCACAAACTGGCATTTAAATTAGCCAAACATCCTATTTAAAAAAAATAAAAAGAAACAGGTTGCGTATTGGTTATTCTCTCAATGCTGGAAGATGTGATCGAAAAAATGTATATATATATATTTTTTTTACTACTTGCACAGCTTACCACCACGTTCAAAGTTGGTCAATTAATGTGCTTTAACTTTTGGATAACTAATCCAGTTATGGTAATTGCTCTATTACAGCCCCGATGAGTTGCACCGTCAAAACCATTGGCAAATCAGACAGGCCTTGACACGTCAAAAATTTAACAACGACATAGCTAGTTGTTAAACTTGACCATTCTTGGTGAATTAACTGCATTCAAAAGTTATTGAACTACAAGAAATTCATAGCTGTTGAGTTAATATTGCTACTACTTCAATCTAGTAGAGTGGAACAAATAAAGTTCGAGTTAATCCTTCTTACATCCAAAAAAAAAAAAAAAAAAAAAACACACGTTATAAGCCTATAAACCCACTGTACGGCTGAAACAGCACACTAAATTTTTTCACGTGCGGGTCACCATGGCAAAAATCCGGGTAACTAGTCAACAAGAATAGATAGACTGAATTCAATTGAATTTTTTCCAAAACTACTATTATCTTATTCATAGCATGAGGGGTCTGGACCCCCTACCTCATAGTGCGGTCTTATAACCTATCAGGATGGTGATTGGGCGGAGTTTCGGGAATGCAAGCTGGTTTATAGACTAGCAAACAGAGTTTAGATGCGTTTTTGTAGTGGCCTCATTATTTGGATTCCTATAGTATTGGTTTAGCTGACGTAATCTCAAACACTTTGACAGTGTTCTAGGCCTTGCTTTTTTGTTGTCTAGTTAGTAATATGTTTGCTCAAATAGTTTTCAAAAAAAAAACAAAAAAAAAAAAAAAACACGTTGATAACAAAACTCCAACCATTATCATGAAGATATAGATTCAATGTATCAATAGAGATGACTAGTAAAATTTTAGGATATAAGTTATGACCCTCGGTC
>JAJLUN010000205.1:0-28443 GCA_030564365.1 Blastobotrys arbuscula | reverse complement strand
AGTGAGAAATCATTTATTTTATCCAGGTCCGCTAATAAGTAGCAAAGAGACCTGCTGAGTTTGCAATATACATAAAGCTGTTCTAATTATACTAAAAAAATAATAATAATGTTCAATTGTGCCATCCACAGTAGTCATTGGTGCCCTGTTTTCAGTTCTAGTCCTTTTTTCTGACTTCAAATTAATGATTCAAAATACTTAGAAAAATTTTGGACGACTTTTTCAAATACATAGCAGAACGATGGTACCATTCAGTCAAGGTAATGTTGGAGACAATGAACAAATCCAAAAGAAAGTCATTTAACTCGGTTGTCCAGTGGAGTAATCGGTACACCCATTAAGTGCACTTATGTGGCGGCATATTCTCACAGTTCCAAGAAATCACCGGTCCTGTGGCCAAGCTGGCTAAGGCGCGCGACTGTTAATCGCGAGATCGCAAGTTCGATCCTTGCCGGGACCGTTGTAACTGGTAAAGTTCAATTTTTTTAACAATTATTGAATGGAAATTTTTATCTTTTGTGGATGGCACAATTGAACATTATTATTATTTTTTTTGTATAATTAGAACAGCTTTATGTATATTGCAAACTCAGCAGGTCTCTTTGCTACTTATTAGCGGACCTGGATAAAATAAATGATTTCTCACTCACTCACTCTTTTAAGATTATATCTGAGTAGTGTAGCCTTGGGATATGCGTCAATGGCGTTATAGTATATACATACAACTAGTAGAGTGCCCTTATACAATTGGTTATAATGGGAAAACTTCAATATACCGATTGATATATGTATGACCTAATTTTGAGACGAATTCGAAAAAGACGTAAGTTCTAAATTTTGAGCATTGCTACAAATTTAAATGGGGGAAATTATCATCATCATAACTCTAGGCATATAAATATTAGGTTTCAATTAATTATTAACATTTAAAATATGAATAAATAAGCATCATTTGGCATTATTTTCAGCAACTGTGTGATTTTGTTTCAATCCAGATGATACTCTATTGAGAGAAGCGTTTTCTTGGCGAGGTTCCATATTATCTTCTATTTCTACAGCCGCACTGTCATGTTTAGTTACATCCGTATTGTTGACATCGACAGCAGCAGCGTCGTCTTCAGTATCTGCAATAATTTGCTCACCCAACTTTCCAGTCCAACCATTAGACCTCAAATAATTTTCAAATCGTTTATCTTCGTAAATCAAATCATCTTCTCTGATATTCGGAATGAAAAAGTAGGTAACTACCATACCAACAACACCAACAATGGCAGCAATAATAAAAGTCCACCTTTTCCCTAGATTATCACGAATTGGAATGAAAGTTTGGGTACCGATTGCGGCACCAGCTTTACCCACTGCCGCTGAAATGCCGTATCCTGTACCTCTAATACCAGTTGCATAAACCTCTGAGCTTATAAGGCCTAAACAATTACCAGGTCCTAAATTTCCCATCGAATTCATAAATCCGTAAAACACAATAAACAAAGGAACAATTTTTTTAAGTTGGTCAAAGGCGCATCCCACAATTAAACCGAACAGTAGATACCCGAAAAACCCCAACATCATGGTATACTTTCTCCCAATAACGTCAACCAAAAAAGCACCAACAAATACACCAGGTAATGCAATCACCCCCAATAATAGTTGCCATTCTGCTGTTTCTAGTATTGAAGCATTTTCCCCGAATAATTCGTTGATAATTGTGCCAGAGAAAATACCATTAGCAAAAGTGATAAAGTCGTATAAAAACCAAGTGAGGCAGGTACCGATCAATCTTTTCCAATAGTACTTTACTACCAGCCAATAAGGGACGTTTTTTTTCAAAGAGCCTTTTGAGAACAACCTAGAGGTAGCCATTTTCCATCGAAAATAAAAGACTGATAATGGCCAAACGCAACCAATACCAAAGCAAACTCTCCATATAGTTGATAGGTTTTCTTCGCCATGTGCTGCTTTCCATACAATTAGAAAGGTAATCATACAAAATGGACCGCCAAATGCTAGTGGCAGATTAGTAACCAAAATAAAATTCCGGCCTCGTTTATTATCCAATTCATTAGCGCCTTCCAGAGAGGTAGCTGAACTAACAGGGTATTCCCCACCACAACCGAAACCTGAGATACCTCTAGCTACCACAATAAACCAGAACAATGTTGAATCATTGGAATTTGGAATAACAGTTCCGTGGGCTGCTGTACATAGAACCCCACCAAGAACGACGCAAAGGGTTGTGGCCATAATAGCCCATTTCCGACCGATTAGATCACATGATAACCCAATCACAATTTGGCCAATAATTTCACCAACTAATAATGCGTTACTTACTCTCGTGGACACAGTGCTATTATAAGCACTACCATATTCTAACGCAAACACAAGATTTAACATTGTCATTAAATTGTTATAGTAACCATCGCTGATCAATGCAAACCCGGAACATATAACTGCAAAAATATCACCAGGTTTTTTATTATAAACTCTTTCCGTTGGCTGTGCGTTTTTGGAGTCATTGTCAAACGATCTATCGTCTCCTATTGGCTGTTCTATTAAATCAACACTATTTTTAGAGGTTGGGTTGATGTTGTTCGGGTCTTGATGTATAGTGTGATTTATAACGTCCTGATCTTTATTGTTATCCATCTTTAAATTTATTAAGATGCCCTTTTTTGAGTGATCTAAAAAACAAGCGCACAGACAAACCGTTCAATATATAGGAATTAGGGTTAAATATATAAACTTTTTTTTTTTTTTCTTCTTTTTTTTTTTACATTGTTATCTTACCCCTCAAAAGTTTTCGTTTTCGTTTTCGTTTTCGTTTTCATCTTTAGCTTCTGTATTTTTGTACATAGCTTGGGTTTCACCTTTTCACTTACGTGTACGGCATATTCACCGGTTTATAAAATACATTATTGTGGGGATCTCAAGTAATACCATTTTAATTTATAAGGCTGGATTCACAGGCTTAATTAATTGTGATCTACATATGCTTATAGATATATCGAAGACACAATGGTACCAATCCATGTTGATCATGAGGAGAAATGACTGGCCATTACAAACATAATACCTTATACAGTAAATCTATAGCACCTTATAAATTAAGTTAGTACCTTATGGTAAGAACTAACTTATAACTTGATTCAAAAAAGGCTAGTACGCATGTTTGACATCAGCAATCAAAGTTTGAAAAGAGAAAAAAGGCAAATTACCGATGCTTTTTCCAGTGAAAAGCTTGTATCAGATATTTATAACCAAACCACGGGAAGCAGTTGATTGGCTTTCGCTTGGCTTTACCCCTTATAAGTATAAAATTATGTGTCATTTTCTTAGACCTCATCCTGCCAACACCATCCCTGCTTACTTCGACAGATCCACATAGCACACATCCGGGTGTATATTTTGGCGCGTTTAAATTTTTGTGCCATAAAAGCTTGTATTTAATATTCGCCCTCCGAACAACACGGCTAAAAGCCCGAGATCGTACGGTTTATACTCGCCTTAGTTATACACTGCATTTGCTTCGTTGCAACGGTACTTATTTAATTGTTGGTTGGGTTTGCTGCAGTATATTTGCTATTTTAAAAATGCTTTTTATTCATGTGAGCGGGGTTACCAGCCAAAATAGAAGAGCTAATCAAAAAAGAGCAAATTCCTCAATCATCAGATGCTGATTATATGAACGCCAGTTTTCAGCTGGATCGATCTTAATTAACAGAGCAAATAGTTTTACAAAACATACGTGTCTCAGCCTAGGCCGCTGAAACAAAAATTTACTGTTTTTTAGTTGTAGCCAGCCTTACTGCCTCCGCACAGAAGATTCTGGCCGACGGGAACCGATTGAGCGCTAGTTTTTTTTTTTCTTTCTATAAAATCGGATTTCCGTTTTCAGTCTTACGGAGAGACAAATCAAAATTGATACTTTTTTTTTTTTTTAGTTCAAAAGTCCAGCACGTGCGACGACCGGGTAACCGTAATTAGTTTTCCCAATCACAAAGCTTCTAAGCATCCAAAAAAGTAATGCCATTTAATATTTATTGTTTTCACCTCTACTTTTTTTTTTTTTATTGTTCTAGTCCTACTTATTTATTATTTCCATAGATGACTTCTACTTACAACTGGGAAGTTGAAGCTGCTAAGATTGTGCAACTTCGTGACAAACTTCTCGAACAAGCAGAAAAATGTAACCTTACAGGTCAGTCTAACACCCAAAATCTGACGCCTAGTTTAAGGGCATTCTCAAATAGATATCAACGATTAATGATTGAAAAAAAAATTATCATAAGAAAGGAAGCAGAAAGACACAAAAATATGCTAAAACAAGAGGGGAAATTACATTTGTTAGAAGATGACGAAGATTTGGAAGAAGACGAAACTTACAAAAGTCGGTTGAAATTGGCACTTGACATTAAACCTCCAACTCCTCCGTCAAGGCCAATGCCGCTGCCTCCTTCGACTGTTTTACCATACGAAGACGATTTTATTAATAAGAAAAGTGACAATAATACTAACAATATTCCCAATCAGATACCCAATGCTCATACATCCTCTTCACTACCTCGGCCTACAAATTCGACATATTTGAATCAGCCAGCACCTCCTAAATTCCAAATGTATTCAGACTTCTCCCCCAATTTGCCCGAGCAAGTACAATTTCCACCACAACCACCAGTTCCTTCATCTTCAACATTTATGAACCAGCCTGTTAATAATAGCAATTATATTTCCTCAATGCAAACTAATGAATATAAACCACCTGTTTTTAACCGGGAGGCATATATTCAGTCTAGTATAAATAATCCTCTGCCAGCGGCCGCTACGCCGCCACCAATGATGATGTATTCGGATGACATGCCGGTGGCCAGTACTCCATATCACTTGCAAGTTCCTCTTCCTCCTAAAGGAAGAAGGAAGTTGGGCCCTTATTAGAAAAAACCAAAAACAAAAAAAAAATTAGCTGTAATTTATTAATTATTTTTGTAGTTTTGTTATTTATAGAAAAAAAAAAAACTATTTAAAAAGTTTAAATTTACTCTTTTTCTCCTTTTTAGCCCCCATTTTTTTGGGATCTTTCAATGCATCATTAACTGCTGATGAAACAACATCTGGTGATGGTAAATTGTTATTATTATTATTATTAATAGCAGTCTTTTTAACCTGTTGAGACGGTGCGGCTACCTGCGGCTTTGGCTGCGCTGCTTTGGCGGTATCCCGATCAGATTCCATCAGGTAACTTGGCGCCGGTGGTAATTTTTGGTCCATTGGCAAATTTAAGCGATTTCTGGGGGCAGATAATCGGCCTAACGAACATAAATATTGACCTGGTGTTGTGATCGTTGACCCGCCGATGATGACTTCTTTAGAATGCTGCTTGGATAATTCATACATTGATCTTGCTTCGGATTGGGTCATACCACCAACAACGAATACAAAGATCCGTTGTTTGACTTGATTAACCATACTCGTTTTGGCCCATGCGGCCCGCTGTCGTGGGTTTCTTAAAGATCCGTGCGCCTCCAAATCAGCATCTGGAGTGGGTTCATCTTTGGTATATGGGAATAATTTTGGATTCAATTGACCTCTAATCATCTGATCAACAATATTTTTAACCCCTGGGACAAATCGGGATGTATCATAAACGTCACCAGTAGCTTGTCCATGGAATCGATTAACCGGTTGAGGCTTCGATTTCGTGGATTCTTTAGTGGTTTGTGAACCAATGATATTGAAATTTTCCAATACTTGCAAATCAAATTCATCCAATCCACAGTGTAATGCTATTTTTTTATAATCGTCTTTAATCAATCCGCCTCGGTATAATGCATATAATGCCAAGATTCTCACTCGGTCTTGTCTAGTTAGTGAATCTTGTGTTAATAATTCAATAACATCATCTGTTAATTGCTTATTTTTTCTACCGTCCCCTGCTACGCCAGTTGCACAAGTTTGTTCAACTTCTGCTATACCATTCAAATTTTTTGTTTGAAATAAGTTCATGCATTCATTGGCCATTTGTAAATGCAACGCAAATCGATCCTTCATTTCAGCAAACATTGGCAAATTTGCAACCATATCCTGCAAATCAGTAACTGTTGCTTGGCTTGAAGAGTCCGCTAAATGAGGGTTTTCTTTTTTGAATTTCTCCAACTTTGAGGTTAATGAATCAATAGCATCTTGCATATGCATATGCCTTAGTGCAACCCATTCACTATCCTTATCAGACAAAACCCCTTCGACCTGTTCCTTTTTCGCATTATTTTGTTCAGATGTGTAGACAAATTTGTTTGTATCTTCTACTTTTAGTAAATCATAAACCATTGCTTGGTATGTGAACTCGTGAACCAATGGTGAAATAGGGTCAATTGTTCGATCCAAAATAATAAATTGTGCTCTTGGCCGATTTTCAACATTAATTGGGAAGTTTTCATGGCTTCTAGCATAACTGTCTAATTCGTTCTGGAACTGATTTGCAACCATGAATGGCAAAACATTGGCTTGATAATTTTCGTTGGCCTTTTGGAAGCGAACAATCGGGTACTCACCAAGTGTGGCACATACACTAACCAATTTATTAGCCAATTTTGCAATTTCCGGTTGAACCAAATTGTGACATTGACTATTATAGAACACTTCATTTGCATAAGGTTCATTGAATGTAAACACCTGTGATTCTAATGGGAAAAAATCCAAAAATTTCACCTCCAATCTTTTGATAAATCTACCTACATTTGAATTTTTAACTTTTTGATGAAGCTCTTTGGTTAGTCCAGGTAGGAAGAATAAATAGCAACCGGCGTATCGGTTAGGTAGTCTTGTGAAATCTGCAACTAAACAATCAATAGTGAAACTATCTGGTTTTAAAATATAAACCGCTTCCATGAAATTTTGAGTCGTTCGACGGGAGTCCAAAAGTTCCACACTTGATACTTGTCGATTTAGCAATTCCCGCTCTTCAAGAATATAACTGAATATTTTTTGAACATGTTTGTCAATAATTAGTACTTTATACTAGATCTGTTAGTTTGTTTTCTTTTGATCTAAATAAAGAATGAAAGGAAAGAAAAACAACACGTACTCTACTTGCAGGTTGAACTGAATCAATCGCCTCAAAAACCCCTAAAACTGGTTAGCTTTTTGCTATTAATAATATATATTTATAAATGGTTTTTTGTTTTTTTGTTCATACGATTTTTGAGTGAATCTACTAAAGACATATTGGTGGGGTTGGTTGGGGATCAAAGTTCTTTAGTATGCTGGCCTTTTTTATAAATAAAAGGGGGAAGGGGAGTCGTCGGGGATGGAAAATTACAAAAAGATGTTGATGCTTTTTTATTTTTTATTTTTTACTTTTTTTATTTTGAAGCTTTATTTTAAGATATTGGGCAAAAAAAGACCACCTTATTTATTAAATTTATCACTACGCACGCACACACGTAAGCAGCAGTGGTATAACATCATGCGTGTGTGCACAACAACAACAACAAAAAAAGCGATGTGTCAAATTTTTTCTTTAATGCGCCCATTAATTAACCTGCAAAGGATTTAAAAACCCGCGTCTACAAAATTGTACTGCTTTAAGTCGGCTTAATTACAGCTTGGAGAAAACGATGCTAATAATAATACATTAAAGCCGCACGTAAAGATTATTTTTTATAGTACATAATAAATTAAAAAAAGACAAAAAACCTATTCATTAGACCCATAATTAACTGAATCGAACTCCGCTCTCATTTCATCTCTCGCATTAGATTCTTCGGTACCAATTTCTCTCAGTGACAAATCAATTTGGGCAATATTCTTTTCATTAACAACATCTCGTCGATGTTTAATAACTCTCCTTCGCTTCAGACTTGCTTGGCCGGCAACATTCATATACAAAGCCCGTTGATTCTCTTCATCAAAGGTGATCGTGACTTCAGGGCGCCTATTTTCTAAAGTGACATCATTATCTTGAATTCGAGTAAACCTAAACGGTCTAGAATCTTCATCCAAGTTATCAACGTTTGAGCAAGCCAACTCTTTTAATTCTTCTGCATCCTTATTTTCTGCCACATAAAATGACATCCATTCATCATCCTCAACCGCAGATTGTTTAAAAATAGCGGTGGATAGCTCGGCATCAGTAAACTTTCGTTTATGATTAGTTAGAGAAGCTGAACCAACCATTTTAACCGTAACATATGATAAATCAAACATCTTTGTATCTGGCAAAACAGACCACGATTTTACTGGTTTTAAATGTTTCTTTCGTGGATGCTTCACGGTGGTAATGTTAGTATTAGCTTGATCAAAAGTCCCCTCAACCGTTCGTAAAATGCTGTCTGGATCGACTTTTTCTTCTGCTTTCTGTTTAGCCAACGCGGCTGCTTTAGATTCACTAAATTGTTTGGACCGAATAGATTCTGATGAGATATATTCTGTTCTTCGTAAAAACGCAACATTCGGTTTAGATGCGCTTGCTGACCCCGGTGTAGATGCAGATCCACTTGGGTCGTGAATTAACGCTTTATCTCTAGCATGGAGCTTGGCTTCTGGTTGTTCCGGGTATAAACATGATTCATCATCATTATAGTAAATAGCTGAGTATTCAGTCAAGTCCAATGGCATTCCCATATCCATATCAACTTTCATGTTCATTTTTCGTTTATGTAGCATGTCTGATAAGATAGTGGATGAAGTTAATTTTTTAGTATCAATTGAGATGTCTAGTAGTTTCGGTGGACATGGCGGTGGTGGCAGTTCATTTTGGTATCTTATACGTGCCACATAGTCCTGTCTTCTAGATTCTTTTCTAATCATTATTATTTTGTGTTGAATAACTAAAAAATATTTAAAATGTTCGTGATCTTAAAAAATTGTGAGAGGAAAAATAAAATAAAAAAGGTGTTGGTGTTTTTTTTTGCGGGTTAAGCGGTTGGGAGAGACAGTCTTTTAAGAAATTTTTTTTTTTTTTTTTTTTTTTTTACTGGGAACCCAGATCTCGACTGTGGAAGGTATTTAACATGGATTACCAAGCATATGTACAAGAATCATTGAGTTCAATAACTAAAAATATTAGGAGAGACTCAAGAAGTGTTAAAAATAGGGTTTTTAGTATTGTCAGTGATTCAGAATGGGTGGTACAAGTAGCTGATGCATATCAATTACCTTTAGTTGCTAATGAACGGTGTGGGAGATGGTACGTCCCACCATCTAAAATTGAAGAATCAGTATATTTCAAGTCTACGGATGGACATACGACACAATGGCAATTTTCAACTAGACGACTGAATTTGCACATTCTCAATGTTATTCAAAAAAATAATGGGGTTATTATTGTTGATTCCACTAGAAGAGGCAAACGAATGCCTGATGCGCTATCAAAGACTGTTCCAATTTGGTGTGCTGTACTAAATAAAGCTGTTTTTGATAAAGACATGTTATATACGCCTCCTAATGCCATATCAAGAAGTGAACATTCCCAAATCGAACAGTTGATTCCAAAATTTGTTGAACAGTTCAAATCTCTGGAACTATCAATTGATTTGGATAAACCATTAAGACCCATTTGGGTTACTCCCGATATGGTCAAATATCTACCTGATAACCCAGAATTTGAAGAGTTCTACCCAGTGGTGTTATGTACTGCTTCTAGAATGGTTCAAGATGCTACTGAACATCGCCAGGGGTATATGTATGTTCAAGGTGCGGCAGACGATCACGAAGAATGGGCTAAAAACCTATCGCCACAATTATTATGGGATAATGTTGATGAATTAGTGCAATTAGGGGATGACGGACAAATGTACGAATTTATCAATTCGTTAAGCACATTCAAACAAGGAAACGATACTGAACTTACGAAACTTGAGCCGCACAACGTGTGGGTCGGTAAATGTCTTAAAGATGAAAATAAATATGATTATGTTATAGATTTACGTGAAAAGTCCGATAAAAATCCTTTGAAACCTGGCAAACTAGGATCCAAACAATTACGTTCAGATTTACCAAAATTGGTTGATAATGTCAACCCAGACCAAAAAGTCGCCATTGTTTGTGATGATGGGGATAATTTCAGTATTGGTGTGGCACTAGCAATCATTTGCAAACACACCAAAAGTTTTAACAAACAAGATATCAAAAAACATCTCGCGCATATAACCACACAGCATAAATGCAATCCAAGTCGATCAACTCTAAACTCAGTCAACTCATACTTGATGGGTTGATGATGTGTGTGTTTTTTTTTTTTTTTTCAAGTTTTTTTCTTTCTTAGATTGCGCTTACCGGAGGTATTTTCCGCTGGCGCCGCTTCAAGTTCACTTCTTTTGCGATGTGCATTCTTATTATACGTCCCCAAAGCTTCCATCAATTTTTTATGATCTTTAGCAGTTTCGGGATCGTTATAACTTACTTGAGTGAAACTCAATTCGTCTTGACTTTCATCTAGTGGAGTACCATCACGTTGATGACTTTGCTCTTCTGAGGTTAGATTAGATGTAGTAGCTCTACCAATCAGCTTCCTCCGTTCTGATTTTGGTCTTTTTAATTTGGATGAAAGATTATCCATACCATTACAACTTTCAGTTTCGGAATGGGTGTTAATAGGAGCATTAATTGATCTCCTTCTCAAGACTTTATCTGTTTCCAATTTTTCAAACATGATATTTGAAAAGGATAATGGTGCAATGATTCCTCTATCAGCACATTCAAATAACCATTTTTCATTGACCATGGGGATATGATCTCGTTTGCATAGTTTGATTTTTAATGAAATTTTGGTATTTTCAGAATTGACAACAACAATATCAGTAGAATCAGGCAGTCCCGATTTCGATTCCAAATTTGTTTGCATAGCGCCTCCTAATATTGTTATCAACTTTGGCATATGTAAAGCTTCAACTCCAGAAAATCCAGTACAATGAATATTTAATGAATTAAACCCTGGTATATTATAATTTGACATTGGTAAGCCCCATTGATCCATAATCATAGCCTTTTTATGCATTGACCTTTCAATCATCCATTCTGTGGCACATACAACATGCCCAAGTTGAAAATCAGATCGTTTTTTTGGTTCGATTTCTGAATTAATGATACAAATTGTAGCATTGTTTTTATTAATAACCCCACCATTTGATTGAACTACTTTTTCCAAAATTGGTATTTTATCATCATCAAACCCTTCGAAAGTGAATACTTGCCCATTAAACATGAAATTACCTACCGACTTCGGCGCGTTTTCTTTTAATATTATGTTATTATCGTCATTTTCTTTTTCTTCTTCCCATGCTTTATCAGACCTCCTTGATCCATTGTCGACTCGTTTGTTATTAATACTACTACTACTACCACCACCACCACCACCACTGGTATCCAAAACACTATTCCAAACTTGGTCAAATTCAATTTTTCTTTTCTTTGCACGACGCTTCACAGGAACAATTTCTTCCTTTTCCTCTTGCTCTAATTTCTCCCATTCATCTGGCCACATATCACAAGCATTTTTTCCCAGTTCTTCTACACTACCGTCTGATGGGAAATAATTCTCTCTCAATGCACACCCTCTGCGTATACTTTGATAGACCCATTCTGGATGTACAACAAACACGTCCCATTTTCTGGCGAATTGACATTTTCGTCCTTCATTACCTACTGATACTAAATGTGTCACTTTACGAGTCAAATCAGCACTATAAACCCCACCGTGTTGCTCAATAAGTTTAATCAAATCAACTCTTCCTTCATGAATATTAGTACAGCATAAACGTAGCCCTTCAAATACCTGTAGTTTCCCAACTTCTAGTTCCTGATCTATATCCATCAACTCTTCTCCTGCTTGCCATTTTTGAAAAAGTTCCGGGACAAATGTCGGTCTCAGTAGCACCATATCTACTCTATGCCTGGCCGCATATTCATATTTCGGTGTATCTCTACAGCCCACAATCATATACTTCACATCACTCATCAAACTCTGTTTATGGGTTCCCCCCATTGCTTCTATACATCTTATCGTTTCACTCTATAAAAAAAAAGATTTGTTAATTTTGTTGTTCATTTAATACGTACTCTCAAATTTGCTTCTACTGAAGTGCAGCAGAAAATCCTGCCTTCAAGTGGTCGTTCGCTCATATACAAACTCGAATCAAAAAATAGAACCTAATAAAAATTGTCGTGAATTAAATAATTAATAAAAATAAAAAACACAAAACCTTTGAACGCGTATTCTTTTCACTCTATCAAAATATTTAGGCGCGGTAAATAATAGCACAAAAAGCTTCAGGCTTGAAAAATAAAAAAAAGTCCGATCCGACAAAATGAAAAAAAATCGACGAAGATTGGAATCAATCTTTTGATCACAAAAAAAAAAAAGTTTTTCAAACTTAGACCCAATCAAGAGACAAAATTTTTTTTTTTTTTTTTTTTTTTTTTTTGCAATGATTAAACAAAAAATGCTGTCCAGACGGGTGGGGCTACAACTACGTCGGATTTCAACCAGAATCCCCGTGAGTACATATCATCAAAAAGGTAAAGATTGGAAACTTAGAAAAGGACTACAGGATAGCTATTGGCTGCCAAATCGACGGACGATTTTCCCAAAAACTGATGTATTGACACCTACATTTAACCCCCCAGAATATCAATATGAAAATCATAGAGTTATGCAGTTAATTGACCATATTTACAATAACCGACAAGAAAAAGCACTAGAGAGATTCGAAAGTTTATATAATGAAGACCGGACTATTTTAAAATATTTATCAGATCTTCAAAGATCAGCATTATTACGATTAGTATCGACATCACCAAAATATCAAGATCAAGCATGGCCAAAGGTGGAACTAATATCTGCCGCTATTAAAGAGTCAGGCAACCATTTACGATCCAATGATTATATTAGAGTCATGTCCTCAGCATTTCATTCCGGCCATTATACTACAGTTGAATCACTGTGGCAAGAAATCAACCAGTTAAATATCCCAAGAGGTACAAAACTATGGAATACATATATCATGGCAACTTGTAGTGGCCACACTTGGTATTGGACGGAAGTACCTAAGTTCAATTTCAAAACGAAATTCGATATTGAGCTGGAACCTCCAATTACCAACGATGCATTGGATTTATTTAGGCAAATGACTCAAGAAGGGGTCCAGCCAGATGCTAGAACCCATGAACTGTTACTGTTATGGTTTGCTAAAAATGGCGATTTGGATGGAGTTAGAACAATATTGAACACCGTCTGGGGCAGACCAAATGATGAAGAGTCTTACAAAAAACGATTAGCAAGATACGGATCTTTAGACCAGCCTATCAATTCCACATTAACTAATATTATTCATGCATTTGCAGTTAATCAGAAATTAATTGAAGGAATCAAATATATGCAATGGATGGCGACTACTTATAACATTAGACTAGATGATGAAAAAGCATTGAATCTTTGGACTGTGTTATTATATTGGTCATTTGTGGATAGAAAATCGCCTAGAAAGCTATTTGTTATTTTATGGTCAAGTTTAACATCAGTTTATAAGATTAAACCAACATTTTTCATGTATTATTTACGATTGCGAGTTTTGGAATCTGGCAAACAATATACTCGAATGGCTAGAGAAACGCGAGAATTATACGAAAAACCAGATTTCCCAGATAAAAAAGAATTGGAAGCCATTTATTTAAATCGTACAGCACGGTTATTATTAGCACAAGGGAGGATGACTACAGCATTAAATTTGGTTGATCGATTTGCCAAATTGGGTCCTCATTTAGAAGAAGTAAAACAATTGGTTCATAGTCATATCCAAACCTCAAGGAGACCCAAGCGAGCAGCTGAAATCAAAAGAGAATACATTAGAAAGAAATTGCAAGCCGAAATGATAGAAAAGAAAAAAAAGACGGACGCATTAAATCGTCGTAAGACAAAGTTGCAGAACAGGAAACGAAAAGAAATAATCAATTAATATTAGAATGTACATATATAAATGTTAAATTTTTTTAGATTTCCAAAAGATCGTTAATGACCATGTATCGAGAGAATTGTAAATAGAACCATCGATACCATTTCAATTGAGATGGATGACCTTTGATCATGGCAGTTTTGCCTCTTTCAACTCTACCTTGATTGTTGATGAGCAAAATTTGTTTATTTGAAACTGATTTTTCATATAAATATTCATCTGCCAAATAAGTATACAACGCATCGATCATGCTAGTATACTTTCTCCAAATTGGGACAGAGTTCAAAACATAAACAGTTCGTTCAGATGGTTTGGCACCTTTCCATCTAATAGCCCCATTGTATAAAGCTTTATGGTTTGGATGACCAGAAATACCTTGACCATCAAATGTAACTACAACATCAGAGTCAATGTGATCTTCGAAAACTTCTCCAACAAATTGTGGATCCCATTGAACATCCATAGAGTCTGGCAATTCCGGCATGTTCAATACTTCCACTTGATCATCAGCCTTTGTAACACCCAAAATTCGACAAGCGTTTCTCAACTCATTCCGTCTAATATCGTCTTCAGAACCGCCATTGGTTAATGACAAAACTTTGACAGTATTTCCGTTTTCCGGATCCAACAACGCTTGTAGAGTAGGGCTGAAAAACATGGCTTCATCATCAGGGTGGGCGATTACCAATGTGACTGATTTGTTGACCAATTCAGCTGGGGTTTCTTTTGGAACAATTTGTCCTAATAAAAGCCACATGAGTGGTGGACCACCAATGATCAAGAAAGGAAAGAGCATAAACATTTTTTTTTTTGGTGCTTTATTTCGTGATTGAGAAAGTGAGGAGATTTCAAAATGAAAAAAAATAAAATAAAAAATAAAAATAAAATAAAATAGTAGCGTATAAATCAACTACGGCTGGAGATAAAGTTTATTACCTGTTATTTGTTATAGTGTAAAACAGGAGTGGCACGCTGGTTTTTGATACATAAACTTATTAATTAGTGTAGCTGAGGGGGGGGAGGCTAGCGTGGCCGTGGGACTTTTAAGCGACGTTCGACTAAGCGCTGGGGTTGTTTTTGTTGGGACGAAAGTTATAATTATAACTGAGCAAAAACTCGGTGAAAAGAAAACTGCATGAAAATTATCAAATGTGAATTTTTTTAACATGGTGGTGTGTGCACGGCAAACTTTTTTAAGACAGGAAAAAAGTTGTGGTGAAATTTTTTGGGGTAATAAAAATATTGCATTTTTTTAAGGGGCGTTAGGATGTTGGAACAGTAATCCAAATTTTGTCGAAATCATTGGACAAATAAAACTTTCGTGATAGTTTAAATAGTATAGAGCAAGCTGGTTCTGTGTTTTGTCTAACACTGGATTGGAAATCAGTAGTCCGAAATGGTTTTTTTTTTTTTTTTTTTTTTTTTCTTTCATTCTCAGAATTCTAGGATTATTCCGATTCTGGTTTGTTTATACCAGTTTTAAGTGAACCAACAATAAAAATCCGGATCCAAAAGATTAATGGTTATTGAAAAAAATAAAGTAAAGTTAGAAGAATTTTGAATCGTCGATTGTAAGGATTATTAGGAAAAACCGATAAAAACTAAACAATCGTTTAAACATCTTAGGAGAATAGTAATTATTATAATTATATATATCTGGGTTTGTGAACTAAAGCAATAAGTGCCAGACCAGCATAGTGTCTACACTAGCTTGTATATATAGTGGTTATGAAGGAATCATGGACAATCAGACAGCATGCATCATCTATAGGAGCCCCCCCCTGATAATTATATTTAGAATCAATTTTAAGGACATATATATCAGACATAAAAAAACAAGTAGCCTGCGGTATATAGTCTAGAAGCTTTATTATATAATTATATTGTATCGATCGTGACCTCAATTTGTCGAGATATATATATATCACAATTGACTAATTCATATAGTTTTCAAAACAAAACAAAACAAAACAAAACAAAACAAAACAAAACAAAAAAAAAGGGCGGCCAAAATGAGAATTCAAATTACCAGAGAGGGAAAATAGGACAAAAGCTCGATAAAAAGACAGTGCATTTGAACTTTCCAAGTGTATTCAACTAGCTGTATAAATACAAGAATGACCTGTAGTAGGCTCATATGATCTTATAGCTATTAATTTAAAAGCATATAATGGGCATCACTACAGTTAGACTATATCAGATGTAGGCAAAGCTTTAGCGTTCAAACCCCTATTTTTTTGTTCTCCTATAACTTCAAAGCCCACTTAAATTTCAAACACAATGAGCATCTTGCCAATCTACACAATGTTCAGAGTTTGATTGTTAAACAACCGCCTATTATTTTATAGCTGCAGATAAGCTGTTAGGTTGTGCTTTACGCCGCGTCGTATGTAAATTTTTTGGACAAAAGTAAAGATTAGCTGCCTGAACTTATTTCCTCCAAAGTTCTCTATATGCTTGCCTTAAAATGTATAGCTGAATATAAATTGATCCATTCCATAGGTAATATGTACAACGCTGAATTTAGACGAAGTACTAAATAAAATACAGCAAACAACGATATAGAATATCTGATGCTATAGCTGACCCATCCCAATGGGTTAAGGCATGCAGTATATTGGCAAAGTTAACAGCTGGCGCTGGTAATGTTGTAATATATCAGATACAACTTATGCTTCAATCTATTTGCTATAGTCTTTTGCTTAATTATAAGCCGTGAGCCCCCGACTACTCTGTTTATTTTTCTGGCTGTTGAAATAGTTTAAGCTGGGGCGCAAACAGACAACTAATAACTTAAGCAGCCCAAGGTAAAAAATTAATTAAAGCTTGAAAAAAATATATATAATCCTAGACATGTTTATATTAAGTACAGTAGCGCTTAGAGCTTATGGAGCTTAAGCAACACAAACCGGCTTGTAACGCACTAATAAGTAAACTTGCGTTGCCTTGCTCCCAGATTCCTTTTTTTTTTTTTTTTTTTCTTTTACTTGCCATTTTGACAACCAACGTTTTTTCCTTCGTTCTTGACTTTTTTCTTTTCAGTTATTAATCTTTTATTTTCTATTCTCATTTTTGTTTTAGACGATATATTTATTGGTTCGAGCGACAAGAGCAGTTTATTTCCGACATCCAAACTAAAACGAACAGAGACTATACAATAAAATGGCTGAATTTATAAGGTTTGTTTTTTTGTTTTTTTTTTTAAAAAAAAATTCCCTGGTTCATGTGTGATTATTTTTTTTTTCTATCTGAGTGAGGCGCTTGACATTGCTACAATCCATCCCCCTTTCCAAAAAAAAAAGTTAATAGCATAAGCAGAAATGAAGAAGAAGAAAAAAAAATTGTTACACCATAGGCATTGAGGACATTTTTTTCTGATATGATAGAATATATTTACTAACGTTTTATTTTTTAGAACCGAGATTTTTGGTACTTGCTTTGAAATCACTAACCGATATGTCGATTTGAACGCGGTTGGGATGGGTGCCTTTGGTTTAGTTTGGTAAGTCAAAAAAAAAAAAAAAAAAAAAAAAAAAAAAAAAAAAAAAAAAAAAAAAAAAAAAAAAAAAAAAAAAACAAGGAAAGGAAAAAGCTAACTAGTTTATAGCTCCGCTAAGGATCAACTAACAGGTCAAAATGTTGCCGTTAAAAAAATCATGAAACCTTTTTCAACACCAGTTTTGGCCAAACGAACATATCGAGAATTAAAATTATTAAAACAATTACGACATGAAAATTTGATTTCTTTAAGCGATATTTTCATCTCACCATTAGAAGACATATACTTTGTCACAGAATTATTAGGAACAGATTTACATCGACTTTTGACCTCAAGACCTTTAGAAAAACAATTTATTCAATACTTTTTGTATCAAATTCTGAGAGGGTTAAAATACGTGCATTCAGCTGGAGTGGTTCATCGAGACTTGAAACCAAGTAATATTTTAATTAACGAGAACTGTGATTTAAAGATTTGTGATTTTGGGTTGGCCCGAATCCAAGATCCTCAAATGACTGGTTATGTAGCAACACGGTATTATAGAGCACCAGAAATTATGTTAACATGGCAAAAGTATGATGTTGAAGTTGATATTTGGAGTGCCGCATGCATTTTTGCTGAAATGTTAGAAGGGAAGCCTTTATTCCCCGGTAAAGACCATGTTAATCAATTTCAAATCATTACAGAATTGTTGGGGTCGCCACCTGAAGATGTTATTAATACCATTGGTAGTGAAAATACCTTGAGATTTGTTCAATCTTTACCAAAAAGAGAACGAATTCCTTTATCTCAGAAATTTACCAATGCGGATCCAGATGCAATTGATTTATTGGAAAAAATGTTAGTATTTGATCCAAGAAAACGAATCACTGCTGCTGAAGCTTTGGCACATCCATATTTGGCACCTTATCATGAACCAACTGATGAGCCAATGGCAGAAGAAAAATTCGATTGGAGTTTTAATGATGCTGATTTACCAGTTGATACTTGGAAACTGATGATGTATTCTGAAATTTTGGATTTCCATAATGTTGATTCTTCTGGGGTTCCTGGTCAGGTACAAGATGGTCAAGTGGGTGGTGAAGTTCAAGGAATGGATCCCACCGCGGCTGCTTAATTATAAAGACGTCTTATAATTAACTAATCAGTGGTTTGTATCCCCCCGAAACAAGAGAAAGAAAAAAAAAAATTTAAAAAATTAAAAAAAAATTATGAATAGTTAGACCGCACACATAACCTTGGTTAACGATTAACCCCCCGTCATTTTAATGAATTTTTGTTTTTAGTATTTGTTTTATTTATAAATGTTTTTTAATAGTGAATCTAATTTTTTTTTTTGTTTTTTTGTTTTTGAAAATTATCCATGTAACTGGGTACACGATGATGATGATAAAGCTCTTTGTTTAATAAATTTTTCGGTTCAACTTTAACTTGAATAAAGGTAAGACTTTTTGTCTTATGAAGCAATATTTCTATTACGAGTGTTTTTTTTTTGTTTTTTTTTAATACAAGATGAGTTAATATTAAGCTTATAATTACCCTAGCAAAGACCCCACCGGGGGACGGAATGCTAGTCCTAATTATAAAGATTTTAATGTTATCAATTGATGAAAATGTTATTTATATTTTGTTATATAAGGGTGATGTACACGCATACAAAATAAAGTTGTTTACGATGATTGTTTGTGGATGGTCATAGTAACGTTCCTAACACAACAGACACAATAAACGAGATCCCAACGGTTTAAGTTTTGAGGGATTTTTTTATTTTTTTATTTTTATTTTTTTTTTTTTTTTGGAATTCTACGCATGCATGCAGTAAACTATAATGGTATAAATGTTAGTACTATATGATGTAAAAATGCAAAAACTGTTCATTGAATTAATGGTAATAGTTCTTTTTCTTTTGTTTTTTTTATATATTATCATCTTCCCGATACCCTCTTTCTAAACTTGTTTGACAGATACTATCCCAATCACTAATCTTTACACAGTACCATTGGATGCCGCTAACTAAGCACAACCCAAACACCATACCGGACCATAACCCTTTCAACCCATATTCAAGTTCAAATGCCAACACCCAGGCCAACGGGATCATAACAACATAGTAAAACACTACATTCACTACCCCACCAATCCATTGTCTACCTTGACCACGTAGAATCCCACCACTTACAGCACCCAAACTATCATTGAGTTGAAACAATGCAGCTAATGGCAACACACTAGCCACAATATCGACAACTTCTGGTTCATTTGAAAAGATTCGACCCAACACATTCCGTCCAAAAAACATAACCATGGCATTCAAAGCACCAGCAAACACCGAGCTTTTTAACCCGACATTGGCGGCAACTTTGGCAGCTTCGGATGCACCCGCGCCAATCAAGTTTCCTACTCGAGTAGAGCATGCAATACCCATTGATAATGGAATTTGAAATGCCATGCTAGTGACCGTGCCCATGATTGATTGAGCAGCCAAAACTTTGGTTCCCAAATGGCTTGATGCCATGGTCAAGAAATCAAATGCCAACCATTCCGCTTCAACCATAATTACTCCCGATACCGCAAAGTTCATCATTGGTTTCCAGCCTTTTAACGCTTGTCGTGAAATAGGTGTCCAACATTGATAACCATTAACAAATACGATATAAAGCACTACCATGATAGCCATCAGCCATTCAGTAATCACAACAGCAACCGGCGCGCCATAAACACCGAATCCAATAGTTGGATGCCACACTAATAAATAATTTAATGAAATGTTAATTGGAGTGCAAATCAACAATATATATGTGGAAGCATGGAAAATCCCTTGCACCTGCAAAAAATGTTTGGCAACTTCAAATACAATATACCCTGGTAGCCCAATAATAAAAATATTCAAGCAGTCGGCAGCCAATTCAACTAACTCCGGCTGTGGCACAATTAAACTCAACAATGGCTTTGAAAAATACCACATCAATGATATAGGTATACTCAACACAAACAAAAATAATGCACAACGTTGGGTATGAACACCAACCATATGACGATCACCTCGCCCATAAGCCTGAGCTGCTAAAGTATCTAAACATGTCGCAACACCAATAATAATCGCATACCCAGCTACCCCGACGGTGACACTAACCAAGGAAACAGCTGCTAGTTCTAACGTCCCTAAATGTCCCACCACAAAGATTGTTGTGGCACTTAACATATACTCCAGTACAAAGGTGATACTGACCGGAACAGTATTCTTGACCAGTAGTTGTAGTTCATTCTTTGGTGTAGTTTCTAATCTCTTATTAGTGATCGATTCATAGTTGTGGTTATCGATATCATTTGATGCATTAGTTAATAAAGGTTCCAAACTATCGTTCTCGTTATTATTAACCGGCATTTTTAATATACCGTTGCACAAAAAAAATGGAAGATTATAAGAAAATAAAAAAAAATGAATAAAAAAATGAAAAAAAAAAAAAATTCTGTCAAATTTATTAAGAATAATTTTAAATGTCTGAGAATAATAGCTTGAGATCGCCATCAATTTTTTTTTTTTTTTTTTTGGCGGTAAAATTTGAAATAGCTTTGCACTAGGCCAAATTGGGCCCACAACTTTTAAATTATTTCCCGCCCTGCCAATGCTTAAGATTCGCTAAATTAAAAAAAAAAAAAAATCTCCCGCTGAGCTGGAAGCATTTATTCCCGAGCTGCCGTGCTGTTGCACCTTTGGTCAGCCGCACGCACAGAGTGTAACAGGAAGATCTGGTTGTTCTCTTAACTGAGTTCCCAATTGATATAAACTGTGAATAATACCAACTAAGCTCAAGAAAGCTCTGGTTAATGTTAAAATATCAACATTCCTCTTATGTAAATAATCTAAAACAGTGCTCGAGATTTCGAGGTGAGATGAGCTTTTTTAATTAATTATTTTTTAATAAAATTGTTAGCCGTATATGTGGTTTCAATACTAAAAGTTTCCTCAATACATCAGATGCACGTAAGTCTCAAGCAAGTAACAGTACTAATAATTACTTATTTCTTGTCACTAGCTTGCCGCAACTACTGCGGCGTTTTAAAACCAAAAGTTTTGAAAAAAAAAAAAAAAAATTAAAAAAAACATGCAATATTCATTATTATACATAAATAAATAAACAAATAAATTTCTTTGAATAACTACAATTCAGATATTAAATTTTGCAACAACTTGAACCCATAAAAGTCGCCAACACTTTGATAAACTTTAGTCTGGCCAGTAATGTAATCATGCCCCATAGTTTCTATCCATAACCCAGAACATTGACAGTGATCAGACATATCGTCTTCTCTAATTTTATTACATTTAGAACATTTCAAATCTTGTACTTGATATAACGTAACTAATTGCATCAACTGTTGAATTAATCGCTCTTCTAATGCCACTCTATCGTAATCTTTACCACAATCTTCGCACAAAAAAGTCACAAAATTTTGATGCCGTTCCGAAAGATCGTCATGTCTACAAAGATCCAAATCTTTGACAAATTTACAATGACCACATATAATTTGGGTCAACTTCAGGCTATCACTTGGGTTGGTGAATTGTGCCTCTTTACTGAATTCTCGAACATCCACCAAATCTAGTAAATGCCGTTTAACTAATTGCGACTCGAATGATAAATCTTTGCTCAACCCAAATACAACACTGATACATTTAATCAATAACGTAATTGGGTTAATATTTTCATTATTAACGCGGGACCCCGCATGTAATGGCAATTGAAATTCAACGCTAGCATCGGCGTTACTCAAACTATCATTATACAGCCTCAAAAGGTGTTTCATTCGTTTCAATAACATTGGCTCCATAGCTCGTAGGATACCTTTGCCAATATAATTTTCATCGTTATCATTATCATTAGCTCGGTTGTAAGCAGTGGCGCTAATCTGTGTAGGTCTGTGAGCTTCTTTATTATCATCTTCATCAATACGATAATAATCAACTCTTGCTTGCTTAATCCTGTCCAAAAATTCAACCACCCATGTTTCGAATTCAGTTTGCAACATTTCCGGCAAAAACTTTTTCATATGCCAGTTGAAACTCATTTCTAACATTGTTTCATTTTCGTTAGAAATCTCTTTACAAGATTGTCCACCAAAATTGACATCATCCATCCATAACAACATATCCCAGTATTCTTTGATTTCCACATCCAAGAAATTAAATAGCGGTTTAGACCGAATACTCTTGATCAAATAGTTGGCGAACGCATAAGTATTTTCCACCGCTGGTTTGGTAGTTAATAACAATACACGGTTTTGATCAGCGTATACCAATTGACACCCAACTTTTCTAAACTCTCGAATCAATTGAACAAATGCTTTCTTTGACAGATTTTGAACATGATAGTACAACTTTCGATCGTATAAATAGGAATCTGGCGATGAAACCCATCGAATGAAATTATGAACCATCATATCGGCATAAATATTTTCTTCACTCGCTTCATTCCACCAATCTTTAACCATCGAACTCAATACTGACAATGCAGGTATCGAGAATGAGTTATCAATAAACTGTGCCGAATCAACGGTTTCTCTACCAGCCATGTCAGTACCTTCAGCTTCATTGATAATTGCAGCAGTTAAAATGGTATTTACACTCAGATTTCGAATCGCCAGATCCAAGCACACTTTAGTATACAATCCAGGATTGTTAACAGTTGGCAAGTCCAACCGATCAATATTGCTTAATAAATTATCGCGCTCGGCACCACCAGCGTCTGGGATAGGCTCTGGCGACCACCACAAAACAATACTAGACTGTTGCAATTTTCGGGCATAGACCACATCAGTGATATAAGAAGCATCATCGTTTTGCAAATTACCAATTGGTACATTAGCATAAAACGCCAATTTTCTCATATGCTCCAGCCATTTGCCTAATCCCAAAAATGTCTTCATCATATACTTGGACAACGCTTGTTGCCAATTTAGTGAAGGTAATGATAGGTTCAGTGGTTTCAAATGAACAATTGGGATATCATTCAATCCTCTAACTAATTTTTTCAGTCTCGATTCATGTTCAGTTTGTAACGCTACTACTGCCTTTGTACCTCTTTCATTATGTAATCTTGATAATAACGCCCCCAGTTTTCTATAAACACCATTCAAGTTATCGAAATAATGTTCTTCAAAAGTTCGTGTGGTTTTGTATTCAAATGATTCGTTAAACAGCGACTCAATTCTGGCCAGTTCATTTTCATAAACTCTGCTCAATGATGGTAGTTTTTGAGAACTAGATGAAGGTCGCAATACCAGCACATAACTCTCATCAGCCCACGTAGGAAACAAACAAAAGGCTTGGATATCTCCAGATGTGAAATGCATCAAATGAATATAATCCAATTTTAGATTATCATACCCATTTTGTGGTTTTAGCCAATCAAGATCAAACCCTTTCTCCAACCCTTTACCTAATAAGCCAGTTCGGCTATTATCCAACGAACATTTATTACCAATCTGTAGCAATGCTCGTTGTTTCGCATCAATATGGGATTCATAAATACCTTCAACGGAATGATGTCGTAAAATACTATCTGCTTTAGACAATTCATCTTGATAAGAATCCTCGGGCATGATCAGCTTATACATTGCAATTGGCGCACTACCACTAGGTAACGTATGACTAACCCTTGATGCAACACAACCTGGAATATCGGCATCAGGATGATTCTCAGTTTTAAAATTCAAATACACAGTTCTAGGAACATTAATTCGAATCGATTGGATCTTATCATTGACACTAATAAACGCACGGACTTGTCCAGGAATTTCTGTTTCACAATATTGCAAAACATTCCAATTATTGGAATACGCTTGTTCATTTTGGTTTCGAATCATACCTGCCAATCCACCACCAGATCGTGCACCAACACTGTTACCAAACAAATGTTTTCGTCGTTCTCGTGCTTGCTTTTGCATCTTCCATTTTAACTTGGCCACCTCTAACCAAGCAGAATAATCAACCTGTGGATCTGGCATTTCCAATTGTGCACTGGCTTGAATTCCATTATTATCTTTTTTTTGTTTTTCAATATTTTTCCGTTTACTAATGACTCTACCAACTGGATTGATAGATGGAGCTTTGTTGAAATCTTCCATGTCATCAATATCATTGACATTGTTATCAATTTTATTGGCTTTATTAGATTCTCGCAACACTTCTTCCTTATCCGCTTTTTGAAAAAATGAAGTAACTTTTTTTTGATTAGATTTTGCATTTTTACTAGCTATTCGTTTCTCCAACCATTCAGGATGTGGCAACCGTGGCACAGGGTTCCTGACGCCTTGATAAGCAGCTGGGACGGTAATAATCTTTTGAATTGTAGCCCCCAACCGTTCTTTATAATATTGCCAATCAATAATGGCCTTTGGAGAAAAATCATCAACACCTGGATCTTTCAACCATCGTCGTAGAAAATATGACTTGTCACCATGTGGAGCGCTAAAGATTGCCACAGGAATAGCTCGTTCAGTAACTGGCGCCCCCTCTGGTTTTTTACTAATAATATATTTACAAGCCAGCCCAGCGTCTTTAACCATATTGGCCCCCAAAAATTCTGCCAATCGTCTGGCAGTACAAATAGAAGTGGATTTTTGATCACCATATTCTTCCAACGCTTTGGACATTGACCGATTTTCAGAAATCATTTGTAACAAGTCATTTTCTTGAAGTTTCCCTCCACAATTATCCAACACATCCAGCCAAGTATTAGCCACACTAGCCACTGCGTCATAACATTCTTCCAGTGTAGTACCTGATAAAAATTCTTTGAAAACAGAAGATTGAAAAGTTTTAATCAGCTGTAATTCACCACGACGTTTGATTTCAAACCCTTTCAACTCAGCTAATGACCCATCTTCATTAAAAACTGCATATCGCTTTTTCAACCCCTTATCTTCATCTTTAGAAGTTGGTAAAACCATCGCTTTGTAAGGCCCATCCAATTCAAAAAAGATACTGTTATCTTTTTTAGTCTCATATTTAAAAGTCTTTTTGTCTATCAAAGTTTGATATTGGTGATTGGTAAACTTTTCATGAACCAAATGATTCATCATCACACATGGATACTGAACAAATAATTTCCCCCCACCCTTTAATTTGAATGTGAAATCTTCTGGGAAAGTTTTTGGTAAAATACACCAAATACCATCGGTATCCAGTTCCAAAGGTCTCCCCAATCGTTCCACTAAAGACCTTGCTAACTGAATAATAGTAGCACCAGTCAAACAAGTAACTCCGGCCATTTCCATAGAATACCATCTTGAACCTTTTCTCATAACATACCCATAAAAAGAATTTAAAATCACTTTATGAGCCAATTGCAAAGAATCATACAACACCACCATTTTTTTGGCCTCTTCTTTACCGGCGGCATCATCTGCAGGAACCTCATCAACATTTTTCTTCCATACTTTGGCCAACCCTTTGAATTCATAACGTCGATCTCGAAAATCTCTCACCGTGTTAACATAAAATGGATTCTCTCGTTGGCAAATAATGGCTTCTCGTTGAATAGTTTTGGTTTCCTTAACTTTATGGTAACTTTTCCGTGAATAATCAGTTAATCGTTTTTTGATCAACGCCGCTTGGTCGCTAGCACTCAAATCATCAAATGAACGATCATATTTTGAAGCTCCCGGACCTCTTCCTGGGAATCGTTCATTTTTTAGCGAGTTCTTAATCATTAAATATTCGTCTCGTTTTGGTGGTAAAAATTCACCTCTCCATGCCCAGGGCAATCTTCTATCACAGGTTTTACCAGGCCGATTGAAATCACATGCAGCACAATCTTCTTCTGAAATCATGGAATCCGGTTGTAATCGATTTGTAGTCATAATATTTGGGTACATAGATGCAACATCAACGTGATAAATTAATGGAACTTCTTCTCGTTCGGGATTGTTTCTCAAGTCCAACAGCTCAGATTCAATCTTACCTCTGATTTCATCGTAGTTCTCAATATCTTCCAATTTTTTGCCCCCTTCGACTTCGATACTAAACTTTAATGCTTTATCCAATTGATCCAACAACTCATCAATTGCCGTTGGATCAACTTTAAATTTTTCAGGAATATCTGATCTAAACACTCCAGCTTCCAAAGATTCAACATGCCCACCAACATATGTTTCGGATTCCAATAAATGGCCATTATAAAATCGTTCCAACGGTTCTGTATGTTTATTCGGTAGCAAAATTTCATGGTTGTAGGCTTGTACCATTAACAACATTTCACACAATGTCCCCGTCCCCTTTCTCAAAACCTCATCTGGATTCAATGGAATAATATTACACAGCGAAAAGATGAATGGATGCACATACTTCATGTATAGATAATACGTCGCCACTGCATCAGAAACGGAATATTCTGCCATAACCTGCGGCTTTTCCGACGCATAAGCCGTCATTAATTCAGGGTCGATTTCCAATGGGTTGTAACCTAATTTGGCAGTAGTAACTGCTTTCAAACCTTGTGAACCTTGAGGTAGGTAAGAATCTCGTTTAACCCATCGAAAGCAATCCATATGTGCACAATAACCACTTTTATACTCTCCTTCAGAATCCTTGCGGAACCCAATTTCTTGATACATGTCGATACCATGAAATCTTGCACGATCATCAACAAACGGCCAATCGAAAAAGTCACCATTAAATGTCGCAATAACTGTAGGTTTTTCTTCTCTAATATGTTCAAAAAATCGTACAATCACATCTTTTTCATTAGCTTCGTTAAAAATTACAAACATTCCGGGGAATTCGGGTTTGGGGGTATATTCAAAATCTTCAATATCCTCTGATACAATTTCTCGATTCGTAATCAAATACCCTTGTCCATCGATCATATACGAAATCATCATAATCTTATCCTTTGATGAGTCTGGGAATTTCAGAGGATCCTTAGTTGTTTCGATATCATATGCCATAACCACTGGATCAGCTCGACTGATTCGTTCAGGAATTTCGGTCAAAACAACCTCATCCGGGGTTGCCTCAACTGTATACCATTTACCAATTCTAACATCTTTATCGATTGCCACTCGAACATGATAAGGCACGTCATATTCATGAATATCCAACACTGAATCCATTGCGTCTTTGTATTTCTTGGAGTCCAATGGTCCGTTAACAACATCGTTCCTATCTAAGTTAGTTGTATTCCTTTGTTTGTTTGTTTTTTGGTTTTGCACTTACAATGAAATTTCGGCATAACTGTCAGCAGTCTCTTGTTTTAACTTTGTTGCTTGGATAATCGGCATCAATTCTGATCTGGTAGTCATCAAATCGTTTACATTGTTAAAGTTAATCCTAATTAAGTTTCTTCGAAGACCTAACAAGTGGTTCGGTAAGTTCAAGTCTTCTTTATCTAATCTTGATACGCTTTTGACGACATTTTCAAACTTTCTTCTCAAATACTCTTCTACCTCTGCTTCATTACCTTCCTATTTTGGTTAGTAAGTTTTTTTTCTCTTCTTTTACTTGTTTGACTTACTCGAACTGATAATAAAAAATAAGGATCATATTGTACTGTTGATTTGAAACTACCACCTTCATCGTCCAAAAAATAGTAGTCTACTGCCGATAACCCCCCACTAACACTGCTGGATTTTTGTATAGTCTACAAGTTAGTTTTTTCCTTCTATAAAATTATAACATACCGTATGCATGTTAACCAACCAGCCGATTTTTTTAGGTCCTTGTTCATAGCGGTCAAACCCCATCACTTGATCTATTTGGTCAATGTTCTCGGCGCCTTCAAACCGCCTGCTAATAGCAGTCGCTTCCACAGACAATGATTTTACATTAATTGACGTTTTGGACGCTGTGTGAAGTGATTTGATACCACCTTTTCTGAATGACATTAATAAATAAAGAGATTTAGCTCTAGTGAAAAAAAATAAAAATAAAAAATCTGTTGAAAACAAAAAAATAAAGAAAAAATTCGATCAACGCGTCTCCCTTTTTTTTTTTTTTTTTTT
>JAJLUN010000204.1:0-28582 GCA_030564365.1 Blastobotrys arbuscula | reverse complement strand
TCTTCTATTGCGGTTCAATACTTGAACATGAATAGGTTGTGTATTTTACTCTAGTTTTTTATATAAATTTGCAAGATTTTTCAATGGGAACATGTTGAATAGTTCCAACGATTTTTTTTTTATGTGATGCTTTGGAACAAATCAGACTTGTCTTTCGTGAAAATAATAATTGTGCAAAATTCGCAATCATACAGAATAGAACCGATCTGTTGTAATGCAATAAGTCGGCCGATAGAAACGCGATTGGCGAAATGCAAAAAAACAATTGACAAGTTAATGCCAGCTCTCGACTTTTTGCTGCTGCTGTTGCTGTTGCTGCGGTCGATAGCCTTATTGTTAGTTGCCACGTAGTACTAAAAACTTACTATCTAATTAGCCTGCAGCCATCCCCCGATACCAATAAATATTTAAGAAAAAGGTATCCAAAAGAAAAATAAACCGAGTGGCTAGATCGACAGCATACTTCATTTAGGGTATCCCATCCCTTAATTATTATAATATAAGTTATAATCCTTGATCGTTTTAAAATAATTCAACTTCAATATCAATACATTTTCATCAATAAGCCCTAGGCCATTATAATAATAACATGAAATGATTATATTTGTAATATTTGGGGAGGGTATTAATAGTTTGGTAATATGCTTGGTATCAATAAAAGAATTTAAAAAAATTCCAGCCAATTTTAGAATAATTGAGTCATGTTTTGTGAATGTGTTTTTTTTTTCATGATGAAAACAGAACAAGAACAGTATTTCCTATCCTCATTAATTTTTGTCCTTACCGTATGTATAATAGAATTAAAGTTTGTTTTTTTTGTTTCTTTTTCGTCCTTTACTTTACATTTAATAAACTGTTGAAAAAACATTTAAATTTCTATTCTCAAATCTTGTAAATTCCCAGATTGATACCTGTTGTTTTGTGTGTAAAAGAAGAAAAATAAAAGTAAGGGGATAAAAAAAAGCTTGTTGTTCAGTTGATTAGGCACTTTAAATAGTTTTTGTCGTGGCAATAACAAGAACTGTATTATTATTATTATCCAAGTGAAGTTGTAATTCCAAGTTGAGTGAATTTTCTTCAGAGCAATTATAATGGTGGGTCGTCATGCATCGACCATTTTCACTGAATACGTGAAATTCAATAGTGCACCGCACTCCTCCGTTTAGCCAACCACCCCCCCCTTTAACCTGTCGTTCATGAATAAGATTGCCAGCAAAAAGATCCCGATATCTCCTTTTTTTTTTCCTTTCTAACAAATTTAAAGGGGCTGCTTCGAAGCATAAAAAAAATTAAAAGCCTGCTATTGTGATCGAACTGAATAATTTACTAAAAAACTGATTTTTTCTGACATTATTTGGTGATCAGGTTCATAAATTGAGTATTTTCCCATGTGCACTATATAACATAGTTCATAGTCGATAGTTTTTTTTTTTTTTTTTTTTTACTTGTTTGAGAACAAGAAAAAAATTCCTGTCATCAAAGAAGCACAAAGACGTTTTGGTACTGTAGATTATTTTAGAAATTTTTTTGTTTTTTGGTGGTAATGTTATATTTTGTGCCGGTCCTTGCATAAAAGTTTTACGGAAAAAAAATGTAAATTTTTTTATTTTTATGATTCGATCCTTCTTAGCCTCCTCCTTCCCTTCTAGCTCAAAGATCTCGAACGATTGATTCGCTTTGCGTACACAACCTTTTTTTTTTCTTTCTCGGTTTCACTTCTATACTTGTTTTTGTTTAGACTGTAGCTGGGCAGTCAGCCCCTTTAAGCTTCTCTAACATTCTTGAAAGCTAATCTGCGTAATAAAAAATATAAACCCCGCCACCACGGTTTTACTAAGATAAATTATCGATATCTTTTGAATTGATAACTAATGACGATTGATTGTGTACCATCAATATCCTCCCATACTAATTATAATAATAATAATAGAAAAATTCTCGTATTTGATAGTTAATTGGGATACTGTTTAAACCCCCCTTTTTGTTAACAATATATTAAGTAATTAACATTTTGCAGCATGAAAGTTAGTATGAATAGAGAATAACCTTTGTAAAAAATAAAGATTGAATGAGGAAGTTAGTAGAAGGAGTGGAATAGAGAAGAATTTAAGGTAGCTAATGATGGGTATCCTTGTTGTAAACCAAAAAGTATTGTAAAAAAAAAAAAACTTGAAAAGAAGAGAGAGAAAAAAACAAAAAAAACACACACACACACACACACACAAAAACTCGTCTCCTTTGTTTGTTAATTATAATCTGGATAAAAGAACTTTTGTTTTTTAGTGTTCGAAAACATAAACTCCTGAATCCAGCTTTACAACTAAAAATTGAATATTATTAGAGTAAGAACGGCTTTGTTGTGGCAAAAAAAAAAAACATTATGAGGAATGGGCTTGAGTGAATATCCCCGGCGTGTGATTCTATACTGTGCCAAACAATAATCTAGCCAGCTGCCATCGCATACTTCGATTTAGCACAAGCCACAGTAATTTCCACTCGCACGACCAAAAAGGGGGCGGCTCCATGCCAAAATATTAATTAAAAAAAAAAAAAAAGTGGTGTAGCTGCATATTATTGTAACTATTTTAGAAAAGTTTCTAATTAACGCGCGATTAATTAATTAACTCCAAAATGGGATAGTTAATGAGCATTCAAATTCTAAAAGCGTTCAGCTATTCGATCGATTTTAGAAATCCCCATTGTCATACTCAATAATTATATAGTAATTACGGGCCTACAGCATATATATGCTTAAACCTGGAAATAAACATATCTGTCACCGCTGATATAACCTTTTGAATAATAGGTAATAATTAAAAAAGGTCAAGAAACAAATCAACAATAAAAAAAAAAAAAAAAAGTGCGGCGTTAAATTTGCAAGTAAAGATTTAAAATTCAGCCGCACATATGAGACACTATTTTTCATATGCGTGTAGATTTCAGACCGGAGCTTAAGCCTAGTTATTTCTCCCATCTACAAAAAAGCTTTAACTAAAGAAAAGAAGCAAAAAAAAAAAAACCGGATTTGAAAAATTTCCAACATCAAAAATTACGTTAGACTAAACAACCAACCGAATCGAAACAAAAAAAAAAAAAAAAATAATGCTCAAACAATCACTGCAGACGACGCTAGGTAAACCGGCTAGCTATGTTCTAACCACACTCCGAAATTTTCCATCATTAGAACCAACCCGGTTCCAACCAGTTTCAGCCGATATTTTGGGTCTACCCACTCGACGAGATTTATTATGGAGTGCAGTAGTATTTGAAAGAGATGCTGCACGAGTCGGCTCAAGACACACCAAAAGCCGGACTGAAATGGGGTATAGTGGTAAAAAATTGTTGCCACAAAAGGGTAGTGGTAAAGCACGAGTAGGTGACCGAGGGTCACCAATTCGTCATGATGGTGGTAGAGCATTTGGTAGAAAACCAAATTTCGATTGGTCCACCGGGTTACCATTTTCCGCCTATAGTAGAGCTATTCGAACTGCATTGTCACATCAATATAATGAAGGCAACTTGATGGTTGTTGATGGTAAAATTGATTTTGTTACCAGTCATGAAAAGGCTGGGGAATTGTTCATGAGCGAACTGGGATGGAATGATAAGAAGGTTACTGTTGTTTGTGAAGAATATCCTGAAAATTTCGACAAGGCAACCAAGAATTTTGCTAATAGAGTGGATATTGTTACGTTGGATGCTGTTAATATTAGAGATTTGTTGAAACCACAACGGTTGATTATTGAAGCTGATGCGTTTAGACAATTGGCCATTGAGTATGGTGCAAAAAGTCCTATTAAAGCTAAACAGCCCCAACCAGTTAGTGAACTGTAAAAAAAAAAAAAAAAATATTAATTTTGTAAATATATATGTGCATAGTGAAATTAAGTTAAATGTTTTTTTTTTTTTTCTTTTTTATTATTATTATTATTATAAAAACTTCATGTTAAATCATTCGTTACATATCTATACTACAAATCGTTTATTAAATAAAATGGGTTGAAAACAATATTCTCAAGAATAAAGTTTAGGGCCAATTACCACCTCTTTTTAGAGATAATAGATTAGAAATGCATTCCTTCTCTCTGGCATCTGGCGATTTTGGAGGCTGCTTTGTTGGAGATTTTGGTTGTTTAGTGGGTGATATTTGGTTCTTTTTTGATCTCAATAATGCATTAAATGAATGTGATTTGACCGGACTTAGAGGTGTCATTTGGTTTTGGTATCGGGCTGATAATGGAGATAAAACCTGCCGCTCAGAATAATCAACCACACGGCCACACCGTTCTGGTGTTTTATTAGCAGTGAAAACCGTCGCTTTACCATCATCCGACATTGACAAGCACAATTTTTGAGTGTTTGTTAATGGATGTGGAGTGGTAGTGGTACTGTCCAAGTCACTAAAGAAAATGTTTCGTCGTTCTGGCTCTTTGCGTCGTCGTTCAATTGATTCCCCACCACTTAAACTACTTAATGATTCCGTACTAAAAGTCCTTTCAACGCTCATAGGTGTATTTAGGCCATAACTTGTAGACGTTTTTTGGCCTGTTGATAATAAACTTTTCCCTCGTTGAGATTGTTTTCTGTGAGCTTGCCGGCGGTTTTGAAACCAAATTTGTACTGCTTTATTTGTCATATCTACTTTTTTGGCAATTAAATCTCTCTGTTGTCTATTTGGTTTGAAACATTTTGTGAATTCATCTTCTAAAATTGATAATTCGGTGGGACTTGTCCGTCTTCTTTTCCGTCGTGCCAACTGCATATTATCTATAGACGGTTGATTTTTTGGATATGACTGTTGAGAGTGTGAAATAAACGCGTATCCATTGCTTGCAGTTAACATACTTGGTGTGTGAGCCACCAAATCTCCATCTTCATCCTCATCTTCAAGATCATTAGATCTTTTGTTTGAATCGCAAGTAGTTGGGGTTGCTTGTACGCCAACTTTATTCTTTCTTGCTGGGGTTGGGGTTGGGAATGATTTGGCTGCACTAGACCGTAATTGCGATAGAGATTGGTTTGCGGTTGATCGTGAATGATGACGAGCTGGTGTGGTGTATTCAGAGATGGCGAATGGTGATTTCGATTGTTTAGGTGTATTCATTTTGTTTTGTTTTTTAACAAACCCTTCTCCTGATAATTGCAATATTTAAATATTTTCAGTAGTTTGTTTACTTAGAAAAGGAAGAAAGGAATAAATGACTGTTCACGCAGGTAAAAAATAAAATAAAATAGAAAGCAAAAAAAAAAAAAATACCCAAGAAAAAAATATTACTGGTGCTTGAACTGGGGTAGAGCTAAACTTTAAACGCGTTCAGATTACAAATTGGGATGGCTGGGAATTAGTAGTATTAAAAATAAAAAAATAAAAAAAAATTAAATTTATTTCTGTTAATTGAAACACTAATAAAAAAAAATTGCTGAAGCGCTCTTAATGACTTAGTACTGCTTGCGCGTTTTTTAATTTTTTTTTTTTTAGTTGTGCGACAAGAAAATTTTCAAACTTTCAATTTCTCACATTGATAAGTTTGATTCAGTTCTTTTTCAATTCTTATCAACGCGTTTTATTGGTCTTTTAATTTTTTTAATTTTTTTTTTTTTAATCTTGTTTTTTTCCCAAGTTCTATTATTATTATTTATTATGTCCAATCTCACACTATCTTATGAAGATCGAGCAATTAAACACACCTCACCAGTGGCTGCCCGGTTACTTAATTTAATGGCCACCAAAGGGACCAACTTGTGCTGCTCATTAGATGTTACCACTACCAATGAATTCTTAACCTTGTTGGATACAATGGGCCCAGAAATCTGTTTAGTAAAATCACATATTGACATTATCAGTGATTTCACTTATGAAGGTACCATTATCCCAATGTTGGAATTAGCAAAAAAACACAACTTTATGATCTTTGAAGATCGAAAATTCGCCGACATTGGGTCAACTGTTAAAGCACAATACGCTGGTGGTGTTTATAAAATTGCGCAATGGAGCGATATCACTAATGCTCATGGAGTTACTGGTCCTGGTATCATCACTGGGTTGGAACAAGCAGCTAAAGAAGCTACTACTGAACCTCGAGGGTTGATTATGTTGGCGGAATTGAGTAGTAAAGGTATGTTGGCCACCGGTGAATATAAAGATAAAACGGTAGCAATGGCCAGAGATAATCAACAATTTGTGTTTGGCTTTATTGCTCAAAATCGAATGATGGAATTGGAAGGGGAAGATTGGTTGATTTTAACTCCAGGTGTCAATTTGGATATTAAAGGCGATAATATGGGCCAACAGTATAGAGATGTTGATACTGTCGTTAAAAATGGTAGTGATATTATCATTGTTGGCCGTGGATTGTATAAGGATCCTGAGAATGCAGCTCAACAAGCTAAACGATATAGAACCGCTGGTTGGGATGCCTATTTACAACGATTGCAATAATCGTCTTTTGTAACATAATTCTTACGCATACACTGTTTTTTTGTTTTTTGTTTTTTACTTTTTTGTTTCGCGTTTTGTAAATTTGGACAGTTTAGACAAAATTGGTGGCTGGTTTACATTCAAAATAGAAATATTTTTTGATTTATTGATTTCCATATGGCAAGGGGTGAAAACAGCCGCACGAACCTTTGAAAAAAAAACCCCCATTTCCGGCACTGCAGAATTAATTTACGCGTGCCTCGTTAACTGCACATGTTTAAATTTTTTTTTTTTTTTTCCAATACAACGATCGAGTTTATCTTGCGCATACATGGGTAAAAGATTTACAAATACCAAGAAAAGCCAATTTTCAAAAGCTTTTTCAGTTATCAAGATCATTCATCCCCATAATACATCATTCTTCTCCAGATTTTCCCCAAACCGTTGCCAAAACCTTTACCTTTATGAAGCGTTTTCCTAATTTATATTATTAGTTTTTATCATAACATTTGATCATCAATTCAATAAAAAGTCTATATACATTAAAAATAATTTCATAAATAAGTTAACGAATTTTTTTTATCTAAATTCTACATGTCATAAAAGTTATCCTCAACAAATGCTGGTTTTTCTTCAGTCATGTACCTCAATCTCATAATTTCAAATACAACCAACCCGATGCTTGTACTTGGCAATGCAATCAAAGTATTCCTCCAGAACCCAGAATACAACCACTTAAACCAGCTACCACCACCATCTTTTATAACCAGTTTTTTGGCCTGTTTAAAAGTTTTCCCATATGCTTTCATATACTCTAACCAGTTGACGGTAGGAATCTTATGCTGTTGGTGGAATTTGTCTATCGCTTCTAATCCTATAAAATGAATTTTTTGTAATTTCCCCAACGGGTAATGGGCTACTTGTAATGAATAAGTAGACAAAACCCCAGCAATGATAACAAAAGTTGGAAAAACTGCCATGTTTGGTTTACGAGTTGGGTTATCACCATATACCATTTGGACATATTTTCTATACCATGCTCCTTTAACTGCCTCAAATGTTGCGAAGAACAACGCAAACCCACAGCTTTCTTTCAATAAGCTGATCCCAAATCCAGAAAATACTCCTCTAATCCCAATCTGTTTTAATTTGTTTACTGAATACCCCCATAACGATCGATGCGGTGATTCAATCATATCAGTGGCATTGAATCTAGTAACAATCGCATCAATTGGCGCAGCGGCTATACTTTGAAATGCACCTGCTATCCCGCCAGCAACTAACGTTTGCTTTAACCCATATGTCCCATCTAACCTCTTTTGCATTGACAATGTTGCTAAATAACTTGTATACAATGCTAGCCCAACTGCAGAATTGGCAATCAAAGGTGGCAAAATGTTATTCGGTATAAACCTCCAGCCATGTTCTTTGACTGCATGTGCTATAAGTGCTGGGCCACTATGTGTGGTTAGGCTCCATGGTTGATTCGAATAGAAAGGATTGATTGCTCTGGGAAGTGCCAAATAATCGATTCGTGTCGGTCTAAAAATTTTAAGTGGAATTTTGATATAAAATGTGAATAACTGACTTGCTAATGCTCGTGACCCGGCAGTAGCTACCCCTACTATTGATGACTGCCTCCTCTCATTTTTATTATCCATAACTGATGTACCCTTAGTATCTAATCTTGGATGGTTCTTTTTTTTCTTTTTTCTTTTTTTTTTTTTTTTTAATTCTTTTTTTTTTGTTGTGGGCCGTTGGAGTGATGAATATTTTTATGTTATATTCGAGAAAGGTGGAATCTAAGAAAGGTAAAAAAATTTGATGTAGTCTACTGAAATGTCTACTGCCCCATTACCACTGAAAACAATCGGATCCGATATTTTAAGACACATATATCAATACAACACAAAACCACTTTAGTTTCTAAACCTGGGGTAAACAATACCTTTTGTACACAAGTGTCATTCATCAAGATGGACAATCTGTATATCAAAATAATGTATTAATACTTAATAATTTAACATATATATATATATATATATTTCCATAATACTATAATAAATAAAAATTCAAAGTTAAAAAAAAAATATTTTATAAAACTAAAAACTAAAACCCAATGTTTTTTTTTTTTTTTTTTTTTTTTTTTTTAATCCCCCAATACCAATTGAAAAACTGTTCTATCTTAATACCAATATTGGTTATAATTAGTAGGGTTTGGAGCATATCCCCAAACATCCTGGTTAAATAAATTAGAGCTGTATCTCCTTTGATTCTGTTGTGATTGTTGTTGCTGCAGCTGTTGTTGTTGTTGTTGTTGTTGTTGTTGTGCCATTTGCTGTTGAGACATTGGTGGTTGACCTGGTGCTTGTGGTTGTGGCGGTTGACCAATTGTGTGAGGAGGAGGCGGTGGTGGTGGAAAGCTTTGAATACCACCATTAGCTATACTACTTGCATGAGGAGCTGGTGTCATACCTGGTGGAATACTAAACATTTGTCCTAATGGTGGACCAGGAGGTGGAGGAGGAGGCGGCGGTGGTGGTACCTGACCCATTCCTTGTTGTGACATGTGATGATTTGAGATAAACCCACTATTAATACTGTTAACCCCTTGTAATGATTGAATTGGCGATGCAACAGGTGGTTGTTGTTGTTGATATGAAATATTAACATTATTAGCGCTGTTACCCATAGTGTTCATACTACCAGTAGGAGTATTGTTATAAGTAGCCAACCGATCTTCCTTCACATTAACTGCACACATCCAAATTCTAGTCTTGTAAATCCTAAATAAATCTCGAACCAAATCTCTAAAATCGATTCGATGATTGGCACTATAAAAAAAGGTCAACTTTCTTCTATCCCATTGATATTCCGCGTCCAAAACCGACATTGCTAATCCTTTTTCATTAACTTTTGCAACACACATTTGTACAGCCTTCAATTCATCTTGCTCTTTTTGCAAAATTTGATTAATTTCACCAACTTGTGCAAACCGCAAAACCTGCTTTGGCATTGTTACTCCCGGTGAGCTATTATTAGTATTTCCAGAAGCAGCTGTTGTTCCAACATTTGGAGAGTGTTGCAAAATAGCCTGTTGTTCTTGATGACGTTTCAATTTTAGCATTCCTGCTTCTTCTGCAGTGACAGATTCTTTAACAACCTTGCCCAAATCTCGACCTCTATCAGCATCACAAATAACCAAGTCATTAACTTTAACGTTTAATGTAGAATTTTCTGCCACATAAAATACATCCACCCGAGCTGATTTAAACTCAACGTATAATAATCGACTACTTGGAACTGAAATCAAAGATGCCGCTTCTTGTGCGTTTATTGTTGAATAATCATAATCAATGCTATTTCTCCCCAACTCATCAACTTTAAAATAACGATCAACATCTGGATTCAACAGGTTGTTACTGGTAGCAGTGTTATCTGTATTGGTACTGGTGGTTGAAGCAACACTACTGGCCGCAGAAATTGGAGGAGAAGCACTGTTGTTATTATTATTATTATTATTATTCAATGCAGCTGATGTACCAATGGTGATATGTTCTCCTGCATACGAATGTCTTCGTGCTGCACTCGGTGAATACCAGATTCCTTGACCGATTGGTGGTGGTACCGCAGCCATGCCTTTATTTGAATTGTTTTTATTAGTTGTATTTCTATCATTCTTCATGTTATTATTAAATCGTTCGTTTTCGTCATTAGTAGTATAATCATCAATACTTGTTGTATTTAGTCTATCAATAATTTCTTCATCACTTCCCTCTTCTTCATTAAATGGATCCAACATATGTGACCCTGGTTTCGACCCATCCTGTGGTTGCGAAAAGCTCAACGATCTAAAAGTTTTCTTGGCTGGCAATTCATGATTTGTTGAAGGTGGAGGCAAGTACGTTCTTTTACTAGCATCCTCATTTCTCCACAACCCTTGGGACCATCTTGGTGAAGATAACCAGTCGTTTTCCCTCTTTTGGTTTTGTATAATATTTTGTCCATGAATACTATTACGACGCTGTTGTTGTGCAGAACTTGGAGGTAATGCTGTTGGTTGATTAGTTTGTAGGGATCGTGGTGGTGGTTGCGCAGTGGTTGCACCAGCATTACTGCTGGCTGCTGGATTGCCTGCAGCGGTATCAAATGGTGAAAATATTGATGACGGCGGAGACTTGTAATTCGACATCCCTTTGTCTATAGTTTTTATAAGTTAATGCCTTTTTTTGTTTTTTTTATTTTTTTTGTTTGATTGTCTGTAATTATTCGTCTATTAGTCGTGAAAACAGGTATCAAAATTATCTAACCGCCAATACTAAAAATATATTTAAAAAAATAAAAATAAAACCTATCCAGTCTAAAAATTTTTTTTTTTTTTTTCACCCTCTCTCTCTCAATTCAAAATCGAATAAAACTTTAATTTTAGTTGCTCAAGCAAATTCTTAAAGTGTTTAGTGCGTGTCTGTGAATTTTAAAAATTTACCTGTTTAAAAGTATAAAGTTAACCAAAAAAAAAAAAAAAAAAGCCAAAAGGTTTATTAAAATATCTCGTTGTTGAGAATTAATAATGTTGATATGACTATTTTCTGTGAAAAATTGTTATCTTTTGATGAGCTTCGTCGTTAACCCGCTTTGAGTAGTTTCAATAATTTTAAATGGCACTTTCTATCTCAATAATTCTGTCGATTAGTTGTTGTCAAGACGGTTGAATTAGTGTAAAGAAAAAAATTAAAAAAATAACTTTTTCCGAGACTCAAGATAAAGAGAAATTTTAAGCTTGCAATGCTCTTCTCGAGACTTTTTTTTTTTTTTATTCTTTTTAAGGGCACCTTTCTTTTGCCTAAGTTTATTTTATTATTTTGAAACTGAAACACTGCTCAGGTGGTGTGTTGTTTTTGTTTAAGCTGGGGGTGTACTGCCAGATTATGCTGTCGAGAAACCTGGCTTAAGCAATTTTGCTGCTGCTGCGTTATTAGATGAGTGCTGTATGTTTATGAGTTGTGATGAGTGCAAAAATGTGGTGTGCTGCAATTTAATCAAATAATAATAATTTTTTTTTTTTTTTTTGAGGAGCGCTCCCTCTTTCTTTTTTTACTCCACGCAATCTCTTGGAAAACTAGTGTCTTGGACGTATACTAGTAAAATATAACAAACAAAAAAAAAAAAAAAAATTCGTTTTGTGTGTAGTTTGTGAATATTTATCGATCGAGATGAGTTTATATTATCGCAAGTTGGTTAATCCCCTATTTTATAATATGTGATAAAACCAATCAATAAATGGCCACTGTCTTGACTATAATAAGGTTCAACTGTTTGGATTATAACTGTGTTTTCCAAAAGGTAACAAAGGTGGGACAAAGAATGTTTTCAACCTCTGATATTCTCTCCCAGATTAAAATTATTAGAGTGAAGTAAGATTTAGTGGATAATTGAATATAAAAAGCAAAAAAAACAAAACAAAAAATCTGGTTCGTTGTGCGTGTGGAAAAAAAAAAATGGAGAAGCCGTTAGTAAAAAAAAAAAAAAAAGGGTTCCAAATACTTTTTTTTCTTTTCTGTTAATCTCACAGGTAATAATTGCAACCTCCCTATAATACTTGTTAGCCAACTTCTTGATTTTGCAATAAAATAAAGAATGTAAATACCGTTTTGAATTTATAATAGTAATTATAATTAATATCGAAAAAAAATTGAAAATCTAATCCGACTAGATGATGATGATCTTGATCAATTAGATGATCTGAATAATAAGGAAAAAATAATAACTCTAGATTGTAAAAATTCACCTTAACATTCGATCGATGATGATAGCGATGAAAAATATGTCAGCTATTAGAATCCAGATGAATGGCAATAACCGACTATAACGTACACGTAGAGAGCTGGCTGGTTACCAATACCTTTTTCCTAGTGGTAATTTTTTTTTTGTTTTGTTTTGTTTTGTTCCTTATCAATTGATTGAATCAATGGATTAAAACTATTACCAAGGTACTGATATTATCTACAGGCTCCTCTATAAACTGCTGTTTTGTTTCGGTGTTAAATTTGTCTGTCTCAGATGTTTTGTGTCAACAACAAATGCTTTCCCCAACTCGAGAATGGTTTTTCTATACTACTGAAAGTGATTGTATCTCTTCGTGCCTCTATGATTGATTGATGATTACGAAGAGAAAAAAAAAAAAAAAAAAAAGATTTAGTCTAGCGTGTAAAGTGGATGTCTAATCGTTTGTGATGGTGACAGTTAAAATATAGGAAAAAAAATAAAATCAGAAAAAAATATATATTAGTGTACGTACCGGGAATTTTTAAGAGACAACTCACGCTATAAGCTACATAATCTACGCACACAATCAAAAAAAAAAAAAAAAAAGCACTAATATAGTTTATTAACCCTGCAGGCATTTTTCCTAGTCAACGTCCAACTTTTTTTTAAGACTGCCACCAAATTTATGCTCCAGATGAAATATTGAAGATCTTTTACTGTTAGAAGAAGGTAATAAAGAAATTTTATTTCGTTTTTACTAAATGTATTGCGTACGATTGGGGGTGGCCCGTAATAGACAAAATAGTTATTTTTTGTTTTTAACTGTTTTTGACCTTAATTTTACACGCTAAATTTTTTTTTTTGGAGATTTTTGTCGTTACACGTTAGCTAATTAGAGCATAAAAATACTAAAAAAGAAACAAAAAATCCAACTGAACACTTATAAGTAGCTAAAGGATAAAGTTGGAGAAGCTTAACGGGATCCAAAAAAAAAAAAAAACAGAAGTATTTGGGATCACACTTTCTGCTAAGATACTAAATTTAGGGTAAGCTAAAAAATATAGAGATCTTTTTTAAATTTATAGCCATGCAGCTTAGGTCCCAGAGAATACATATGACTATGGATAAAGAATTACGTAATAAATGTATGGACAATCCTCAAAAGAAAAACATGGGGATTGAATTGGCTTAAAATACAAGATGGTAGATGGATACCAATGGCTCAACTATTTGATTAATTCATCAGATGTTGTTTATATTGAGGTTTAACAAAGATCAAAACCAACTGAGACATAATGTGGGAAGCCTAAGCTGACTATACGTGTCAGCAATCTGGGGGGTCTAACTAGTTTATAATTATAAATTATCAAATAGTTGGATATTAAGGTTCCCGGTGATTGGATCGGTGGTGTATACCACCAGCTAAATGATCTTCATCGGTTATAAGGTGTGGTAAATCCATTTAATTTAGAAAGTTTACAACCAAGAATTTAATAGCGCGAAAAAAAAAAAAAAAAAATGTATCAGATATATATATCCGGATATTTTTTAATAACATACATATAAGAGTTGTAATTTTTTAAAAGACTAACTGTCGGTAGATTGGTTAACCAGTGACCAAGATATTTCATCAAGCCCCAGAATATCAGTGATGTCTGTTTTGGATAATGCATATATGTAGGAGCAATCTCAATAAATTTCGATTATAAGTGTACTTATATCTTAAGTGAAGGTTCGCACAAAATGTGGTATTCTGATCTATCGACATGAATATATCATTAATTATTGTATTTGGATTTTTTACTAGTTCTCGGCCAGTTTTAAGCCTGTAAGGAATTAAAATAATGACACCAATTAATTCCCAGTTCATTGGAAGATGCCTAAGTATAGTACTACGGTTTGAAATCTATTAAATATTGTACTCGATGGAATGTAGTTAAGTCAGCTTTCTCCATTTATCGATTGTTTTGATACATAACATTCAACTGCGCAAAAGAATTTTTAGTATCAACATCATCACCATGTGCTTAATGGATTGAGCTGTTCGCGAGTCAGTAAACCAAATGGGGAATTGTATAAGCAAAAAAAAACACCACATGGGTTGTAAATTATTGTCAATTTGAGTTTAACCATTTCGGACCTGCTTTTTTAGACCCACTCTTCCCTGAGGTCTGTTGGATCATATTATTATACCTGTATAAAAAAGGCTGGTAAAATAAGTAACGATCGCAGCGAGCGGCCGAGCGGCCGATCTACTCGTTACTCCGTAAGTTGTCTGCATGTATCATGAATTAATCTAATTAGAGCTGAAAATGCTTTTTCTAATGGGCTTACATAATTAAAAGGTGCCCCATATTATGGGTATCAATCTGGATGGAGGTTGTTTTTTCAAAATATGTATGGTGAACCCTGCTCATACTTTAAAAATTGCTGATCGTTTTTTCAAAAACGATTTATAATTTTAAGAGCGGCTTTATTTTACTTGAACAGTACAGTATGAATTCAATACTATTATTAAAGTATATAGGTTCTTGAAATATGTAATATGCTGAAAAGCGCTTCTATTTCAAGTACACTAATTAATAATATTCTTCCCCCAGCTATACTACACTACACTGCACTGAGCTACGCAGCCGCGGCAGTTAGCGCTAATTAGTTTGTGTAAAGCTTGTACGTTTAACCTATACTAGTGTTTAGAAGGGGGGGTCGCAGATTAGGATACAAGAATAAGGAGATTCTAGAAAAACACCTTAAAAAAACTTGAAAGATGTAAACAATTAATTGTTCAGAGGTAACTCGGAATCTGGGTTTGAATGATTTTCCATGATTTCCCGTGGATGACCAACGATAGGTTGCGAAGATCAGATCAAAATCCGGTACTTTTATTTAATCAATAAGACCAGTGATCACTCCTCTATAGTGAGCATGAATGTGTGTTTAACTGCTAACAAATGTTCTCAAGTGCAAAAAAAGGGTCCATTGTTCATTTTTCAAATGCCGAGAATTGGGGTATTTTTAGCTTGTGCTTGTGTTCTTCATCTATGATCCTTACGTTATTGTGGCTTTATCATTTATTATAAGTTAACTTACGCAGCTTAGGTTTTTCGATAGATGGCTTTCTTGGCCTATAGGTCTACCGTTTAAGATCTTGAGCTAACAAGGAATGAACATAACTTTATATTTATTATAATAATTTAGACAAGACGTCTCGAAATAACCTTTGTCTTCTTACCTAACATTAATTGTGTTTTTTCCCTTTATTCTTTGTAAAAAAACCATTAGCAATTCATGAGCCATTTCTTTTATTTATTTATATATATACTTTTTTTCTTCAGCCGTGCCCATTAAAAACGTGACAGATCACCTGACTTATACTCGGAGTACCGATGTATAGAACTCAATTTTTTTCATGGAAAATTTTTTTTTTTTTTTTTTTTTTTTTTTTAATTTATTCTCTATTAGACATTGATAGAAAAATATTCACACAACTCATAAAACACAAAAATGGCCGATAGAGTGCGATTTTATTTAGAGCAGAGCGCTCCAGAGCTAGCAGACCTGGAGAAGAAAGGGATCTATAACAAACAGGAATTATCAAATATTATGAGAAAACGAACTGCATTTGAACATCGTATCACTGGCAGAACATCAAAGCCAAAAGATTTTTTAAGATATGCCGAATATGAAATGAATGTTGAAAAGTTGACAAAGAAAAGAATAAAACGATTGGGGGTTAAAGATTTGAGAGGGCCATCAGAAGGGGCCAGTCCACGAAGAATTAAATTCATTTTCGATAGAGGAGTTCGAAAATACCCAAGTGATATGGAATTATGGCATCAATATTTAGAATATTCAAAGTCCCGAAATCAAGTCAATGTTATTAATCAAATTTATACAAAAATGCTGGCATTACACCCAATGAAACCTCAAGTGTGGTTGATGGCAGCGAAATATGAATCTGATGTCAATGCATCTATTGGAGCGGCCCGATCTTTGATGCAACGGGGGTTACGATTCAATAGTAATAGTTATAAATTATGGTACGAATTTGCCAAATTGGAGTTATTGTACGTTTCTAAATTGTTAGCAAGAAGAAAGCTGATGGGGATCAAGAATAAAGTTGAAAATGAAGAGAATGATAATACGGAAATTGAAATGCCAGAATTGAATAATAAAGATTTGTTACAAGATGGGTTGAAGAATCTACCTGAAGCTGATTTTGCCAAACTAGGAGATGTTACTAATAATGCAGCATTGAAGGGAGATATTTCATTAACGATTTTTGATGAAGCAGTTTCAAAAGTTGATGATCCAGTTAAATACGCTATTGATTTCATTGAATTGGTAGATTCATTTGAAGATTTGGATCGACAATATCTAATTGGGCATGTTGTTCAATGGTTAGTTGAAAAGCATTACTCAGAAAAGACCAAAATTTTGGAAATTACTTTGCCAATTCGACATACAAAACCAAAAAGTAAAGATTTCCCGGTTTTGTTGAAATTAGTATTGAAAAATTATAATGACACTAAGGATAAGACTGCATTGTTGAAACAGTTGTTTAGAGAACGGGTTATTCAAGTTTATTGTGGTATGGATATTGATGCTAACATCAAAAAAGCTTTACAAATTATGGACAACAAGTTGTAGTTTTTTAAATTCTTTCATCTTTTTTTTTTTTTGAAAACTTTTTTTTTTTTCTTTTATCTGTATAAATATGCAATGCATTACTAATAAACATTATATAAATTAAAAAGGTGGTAGTTTTAAAATACAGGTCGTGAATAATTAGGTACCTGAGAATTAGATAACGATTTTTTATGACGTTGAGTATGAGGTGAAGAAAAAGCTTTTACAGAATGCAGCAATTGAGATTGGATTGCTGATAAAAACATTTTTTCATCGGCACATGAAGAATTTGATACCCATTGACTAAAACAAATCTTCCAATCCAAATGATGTAATAAACAAACCACCAACGCTTCCAAATAAAACCCATGTCTGGTATAGGTTTCTTTAGCTAAATGAGGCTGATGAAACAAGCAATGCATTGCAGCAGTATGATGGATGATAGCGGCACAACTCGAGCTTGGCGTAGTGGCATATTTATATTGACAAGTTTGCAAAGCTGCTAACTGCGAATTAAATTGATGTTGCTGCTTGGATAACTGTGCTTTAATCGCGTGATTAATTGAGTCTTCGTTAAATAGACATTTGATTAGATATTCATCATCAGATTCAGTTCCCTGGGGGACAATTGCCTTTGGTTGGAATATTATTTGCATCATTACTTCGGGGAATAATGATGATTCGATTGAGCCGCCTGGTTTTGGTGATGTATGATGAGAATAACTGGTTTCAATAGTTGAAATGGAGTCAGTACTGAATGCTCTAGTTGGTGAGAAAATTGGACTATCTTCAGAAGCCGATGAACAGGATTCAGCACTTGAAAAATCAAATCTGTCGTCTTCATCATCATCATGATACTGTGGTTTAAATAATGTTTTGTGATGATTCTTGTTGTAAGTATTTGAAATATGTGCAGTCGAAACTTTGGGTGATGGGCTTTTCTTAATTGTGATTTTTTGAACTTTACCACGAGTAAGGCGAACTACCGGTGGAGATGTCTCGCAAATAGTAGCACAATCAGGTAATTTGACACTTTCTTGTAGTAGTTTATTGGATAAATTGTACATTCTCAATTCATCATCGGCAATAATCCAACATCTTGAAGTGACGGAATCAACAGTGCAAGTATTATTAACCATATTATCAATTTTCAATTCATCAGTCAAAACTTTTTTAGTTTTGACATCAACAGTTTTGACCCCATTATTAAAACACCAGGCAATTTGGCCGCCTTTGAACCATTGAATAAAAGCGCCTCCTTGACTAAACGTTTCATCTTCTTCGCAAACTATGCTTCTAATTCTTTTTACAGTATGTCCAACATTAATTGACCACACTGTAATTTTTTTCCCTCCATTACTAACGCCCGCCAAACTTTGTCGTTGTGGATCTAGAGAGCTAAAATGCCATGCAATGTTATCAATCACGCTATTAGTAGTAGTACTGTTCAAAACAATCTCATGTTTTTGGATTCCATTTTGCCAAATTCCAATTGAATTATTATCCGCCAGAACCGCAGTAACATTGTTGCCACATGGAGCCGCCACAATCCTATTAATTTTGTAATTGGAAACTCTGATTATTCTAGAGTTTTTGATACATCCTGCAGTATTACTAACAGTCTTTGCTATCTCTTCGTGATTATTATGAGTATAGTCGTCTTGGTTGGATCGTTCCTCGTTTGGTGTTGTTAGCGAGCTAATTGCGTGACGAATATGATCTAAATAAATAAGGTTACCATCGGTAGTTCCCAGAATGAGCCCCGATTGTGGAGTAAACGAGACTGAGCATATTTTGTAATGATCAAATGTATGAATAAATAATAATGATTTCGTTGATAATTGGAATAGTTGAATTGTATGGTTGTGGTTAATAAAGTTGACTAGGAAATCACCGCATGTTGTTAGTAGGTTATGATCGCTTGTTTTTAATGTAAAAGAGTCAAGCTCTTCTAATTCTTGGTCGTCATAAAAGTACAGTTGAGCCGTTGGTTGGTGGTATATACAGACTTGGTGTAATACAGGGTTGTGTAATACACGAGCCATAGTTGTTTATATTGAAATTTTTGTAGCTTTTTTATTGAAATTGACAGGTGAATTATTATTAAATTTTTTTTTTTTTTTTTCTTGTTTTAAAAATGATGAAAACAAAAGATTTCAAATAAAAATCATAAAAATAAAAACGAGGATTAGCAGTTTTCTATATATAAATACCTTTCGGTACAGAATACATTTAACCTTAATATCTCACATTATTATGATAAAAAAGTAAAGAAATTATTATAATAATTTACTGTACGATCCAAGAAAAATAAAACAAATTTTTTTTTTTTATTAGATCAACGGTTTTTTTTTTTTTTGTTTCTTTTATTTTTTGCCTAATTTTGACTTGTCTTATCCTATCGAATTGTAGTAGTTACGCCACGATCAATTTCAAATTTTTCAAACCACAAAGAGCATTTTTATCGTAACCACTCAAAACTTGTTTATACTAAGTATTTTCAGAATTTTCTTTTTCTTTTTCATTTGAGTCCAAAGTTAAAAAGCTGGAAGCTGAAAGCTTCCCGTTGTCTTCTATAGTCAAGTAGAAAAGAAAAAAAAGAAGCTTAAAAATAATTATAGCAAAACGCATCGGTGATAAACCCGAAACGGAAAATGATCGGCAAAGCCTCTTGTATTTTATTTTTTGTTCTTTTTTTATGCATGTTATACGCCTCAAAAAAAAAAAACCTAAAAAAAATCAAAAACAAAAAAAAAATTATTCATCGTACACAAGAAACCTTTTTTTTACTCCATAAGGCTAAGATATTATAACGATCATGATTAGATGCGAGAGCAATACTTATATATATCAGATATATCAAGATTTCTGATACAATCTTAAACTTTGTATAAATAAAAAGACTGGCGATTAGAATAACATTTTTTGCTCTATAGTAGATTCTTCAATTGAGTAACCATATGAAGGAAAAACCTCACTTGATAGAATAAGCTTTTATACGAGAGGCTGATCATGAGTTTGCCAATCAAGATTTTTTAACTTTTATTATTTTTTGGGCTGGCGCCATTTGAGAGAGAGAGAGAGAGGGAGAGAGAGGGAGGGGTTCTTCTGCATTGACAGAATTGATTAATTTAAAAAAAATAAGCTGAGGATCTCATATGTTCAATGGCCTAGTATGAGGTAGGTCATTTAATCTCCGAGAATTGTTATAATGAAGAATGGTACATCACCAACTATTGTAGTTTCCACACAATGTGTTAAGTAACTTTTTATGCGTATAAAGTAGTACATTTGTATGCAGCAGGGATCGAAAAACAATATCAATATTCTATACTCATTTATTAAATGTTAAAGCTGGCTTGCGCTTACAAGTGCCCGGGGGGCCGCCGATAATCCTTCTCTCACCGTGCACATTAGGATACGAGATGTAAAGAGTGCATTGAATTGTACAAATCCACAATGCATATTATTGTCAAAAAAAAAAATAGTTCTGACAGGTACCCGCATACTGAAAATGAAAACTTTTTTTAATTTACTAAATATGTGAAGCCTCAAATTAATAAGTAAAACAAGTTATAAATTTTTTTGCATACTAAAAAACATTTGCCAACATTGGTTATAGTTAGTAATGTCGATAAGGTATAGGAACTTTTAAGCTTACTTATTAAGTAATAAATAGTTGTTTTTAAAACAACGAGTCTTACTCGTTGTCAGTAAAAGACATGATTCATGGTATGAGGTTATAGATAAACCGTATAGGCTAATAATTGATCCTGAGGTTTTAGTTTAAAACTAGAATTGCAAAAACAAAAAAAAAAAAAAAAAAAAAAAAAAAGTTTCAACTACCAACAAGCTAATCAGTAACGCACTAGACTAAACTAATTGTACTAAAATCGATGGTAAATATCCATTTGAAGGTTTATCTATTGCATCCTTGTCAGGGTCCAGTATATGAGACGTTTGAAAAAAGTTTTGGTAGTTAATTGAATTCAAAAAAATTTACTGGATGGTCAGCTACCCATGGGAATGGAACCCATTGTACATGCATTAATAATTAAATTTTATTAACAATTGGTTTAATGCTGTTATTGATTGAAACTTTTTTTTTTATTTTACTTTGTAGTAATGTATTAGTCAATCGAATTTATCTTAGCTAGCTTATAGATCATCCAGTCAATGTTATAACTATCCGAAATTGTTATAATATTCAGCTCAACATATGGAACACGTCTTGAACATTTTTTTTTTTAATTTTTTTCTTTCTTTGACTTGTCCAACATGTAAGACTAGTTGCATACTTTAGATTAATTGGCAAACAAAGAACTGGGGTTCGGCAAAAAAAAAAAATTTGAAGTCTCTTATGCAATGCACATTCCATGGTCTGGTTATACCCAGTTTAAATTAAATTAAAAATTTGCAGTAGTAATTTCTTCCTGAACAATGTAGTGCATGCACTAGCACGGCTTGGGGTTTACCATGGTTTAACCCGCATAGAGAAGAAAAAAATGGGGCCTGATTATTCATCATACTCATATTTTACACAATTTAGAAAAAACCAACGCATGGTTATAGTTATAAAAAGTCATCAAAAACGTTTTAGCCGCAAAACTCTTTGACACAATTGAATGTTTTTTTCGTATGCAGACGTAAAAATTTTTCTGGCAGATTTTAATGACATAACTGGCTTATCGGCAAGGACGCCGCGGCGGCGTCCATCTTTCGCTTCATTAATTCACGATAATTGTATGTCAGCATTAATTATTGAGATTTCACCCACACCTCTGCAAATTTACTTAAGAAATGTACTATCAAAATAGTGTTACATATGCTATAATTAGACCTATCCAACTTATAACCATCATGTTGAAATTTTAATATATTATAAAAGGATTAAAACTAACAAGAATAATAATAATATATAATACAAAGATAAAAATAAATAAAAAGGGCTTAAATTTAAATATCCGGTTTCGGAACGCCTTTATTTTATATCTGATTCTTCAATTCTTTCACGCGTTTAGCACACCAAATCATTAATAAGTTTAAAGTTTAGGGTGTACTCAGAAATTATTATGAACCTAGCTTAGAAACATGGTACAACACAACTCACTCAAAAAAAATAAAATCTCAGGCTTTTAAAGTTAAAAATGCCATCTCTTTTTAACTGGGATGTTTTAAAAGCCAATATATAAACTTCTCCGTTATGATATAATAAAAAATCAACAATCCAAATAAAGTTCAAAACTTTTTGGAGTTTTCATGGGAGGTGTTGACTTCATACAAAAAAACATCGTATTAAATTATAAGCATCATGAAGCCTTCAATTAACCGCTATAAAAACTGTATTCCTCATCTCAACATTATTACTACATTAAGTAGTACACACTTCACATCCTTTTGACCAACATATCTTTGTTTGCAAAAAAAAGCCATGATATCAATCAGCATGCAACAATTTAAGCTTACCTACTGCCATTTTGAACCTGCCGATCTGGTGGAGTTGAGCCGCAACTATGTCCAGAACCGGCAATTCAAGATGTATATCGATCAATTAAATGATCAGTTTCCCATTTCGATGAATATTCCCAAATCATAACTGCCCATGGAAATTCAAAATTGCAACTGTTAATAAACCATTTGCAGAAAGAAAAAAAAACATCACATTTAGTTCGTGAAAAAGAAAATGAATAATTTTATTAACAGCATAAAGGAAAGGGGTTAAAAAAATTATTTTGATATTATGATATTTTTTAATTAGCTTATCATTTCCGGTTCTTATCAACCAGCAATCACACGCATTTAAAAGAAACAAAAAAAAAAAATAAAAATATTATAGACCAATCTTAAGAACATAAGCACACGGATCCTGCCGAGTGAGGTAGGTGCAGAAAACATCATACCACGTTCAGTGAAAAAGAATTGCACCACCACTGCAGAACCACGATGGTGTTAAATATTGATGTGGGGGGAGGGTTCAGAATTCATGTCAGAGTCTAAAAACTAGAACACTGGTAAATAAATGACGCATGGAGCTCGATATATAGAGCGTGTGTATACTCTGTTAATTAATTAATAAATAAATAATATAAATTTTAAATCCTTTTTTTAATGTGATTTATATTGAAAAACAAAACTAACATCCCCCAACTCAGCTTCATTCCTCAATAAATGATCTTCAATCCTTTTCAATGGTTCTCTACTGATATGATTCCAGGTGGTAGCATCACCATATAACATTGCAGGAGCTTTAATCATTTGTTTCAACCCTTTACATCTTTTACATTTAAAGGTCTCATGTGTTTCACAAACGGTTTTGGAATTGAACTTAAACAATTGTCGCAAATCTTGGGAACTAAACACCCGCTCAACATCTTCTTTTTCATCTACTACACAAGAACTTAGTGATTGTTTCATACTTTGCCGTTGGAAAATCTTTTCTTCAATTGTACCAGTTGCAATAAACCGATAAACAAAACATGTCTTTTTCTGTCCATCTCGCCATACTCGTGCTAACGCTTGTTGGTCTGATGCAGGATTCCAATCAGGATCTAACAAAATCAGCCTATTAGCTCCAATCAGATTGATACCACATCCACCGGCTTTGGAACTCAACAAGAAAATAAATACATCATTGTCTGGATTATTGAATTGATCAACAAATTTTTGTCTCTTTTTAATTTGCATAGATCCATCTAATCTTAAAGTACCATATCTTCTTGATCGACATAATTTTTCAATCACATCCAAAGTTTCTGTGAAATTTGAAATCAACACAATTTTATCATTGGTTTCTGACCGGATAGTAAACAACATCCGTTCCAACACTCTAAACTTTCCAGACAAGAAACAGTCAACGTCTCGGTCTCTACTAGCTCTTGATTGTGATGGTACATACCCATCAGGGAAAAAATCTTCACTACCCGGTAAATCATCTGGTAACTTCATCAAATCAGGATGATTGCATAACTTTCGCAACCTTGAAATTTCAACTAATTTCCCTTCACCACGTTTTTTGCTACCACCACCAGTGCTGATATCTGAGTTTTGCGAGTTACTTAACTGCTTTACTTGGGATTCTGCATATAAATTATATAAATCTCGTTGAAATGGTGATAGTTCACAAAATACCACATGCTCATATTTCGTTGGTAGAAATTTACTCAACAAATCATTAGTTCTTCTAATAATAAATGGACTGACCAATTTTGTCAGTTCTTGTAATTTTTTATCTGATATTTTTTTTTCTTCATCTGTAGCATCAGCATCACGACCTCTAGTAATTGCATTACCAAACCGTTTTTTGAACTCTGGCGGTGAGCCCACTAATACTGGTAATGCGAAATTTAAAATAGATACATATTCTTTCAAATTGTTTTGTACAGGGGTGCCTGTTAATACTACTCTTCGTTTAGCATTAAGGCTATCCAATGCTTTATAAGTAATATTATCGGAATTTTTTAATTTATGACCTTCATCACACAATAACAAGCCAACTTCAAGATTTTTCAAATTTCCCACTTGCAGTCGTAAAGAGTCATAACTTAAAATCATAACTGGACGAACAACACTTCTCCCCGAAGCATTAGCCCATTGTTTAACTGAATCTGCCAAATTATCAGCACCTTTAATCCTCCCATCCAATGCAAACGTACTAACTGCACCTTCCCCCAGCCATTTTACCAATTCATTATTCCAATTGGAAACTAAACTTGCTGGGCATGCAATAATACATTTGCTAATAACCCCTACTTTCCCCTCAGGGCTTTGTTTTAATAAACTCCATAATAAAGCAATACATTGCAACGTCTTACCAAGCCCCATTTCATCTGCCATGATACATCCAAACACATTAGCTTTTACACGTCCAGTGACACATTTATACATAAACTTGACCCCCTCAATTTGATGTGGTCGTAAAACTTTGGATAGTTTGGGGTCTACTACTACAGGAACTTTTGGATGCTCAACTTTAACCTTTTTACCAATTCCCAGAATGTCATCTAATGTTTGTGTAGGTCTTGCAAACCTAACCCATTGGAATTTTTTTGGTTCTTCATCAACCACTTCTTGTTCATCAATCTTTTTTTTCCTCGATGAAGGAGGAGGAGGAGTTATTAATTCAATAATTGGTACAGGTTCATCATCGATTGTTGGATCATACAATACAATAGCAAAATCTTCACAAGGGTCATGTAATGGTCTTGGAGGGAAATCAACTTGTTTAGCTAGCCCGAGTGGAGGTGGGGGTCTTGAAGCCACTTCGGCCTGTTTAGATTTAATAGGGGTTAGAAATCTAGTACTAAAAATCCTTTCCACTTCAACATCTTTTTGTGAATCTCGAACACCCAAGACTTTGAACTTGGCTCGCGGTTTGGATACTGTCCCATCAGAATAATTGACATGATTTCTATTAGTACGTTGGAGTCTATTGGATTTTTTAAATGGGACAGTGAACGGTTTGGAAATAATGTCCATTATTGATAAGCGCGGTTTTTTAGCAACCGGAGGGGTGTTCTCATCATTAGTATAACTAGGCGCTTCATATCGTTTCATTGTCCTTCAATAAGAGCTTGTAGTTTATTTTTTATTTTATTTTATTTTCCTTCCTTTCCTGTCTCCGTCTATTTTCGTTTGTTCGAGGATGATAATGGTATTAGTATTCCGAGTTGTTTGATAATTGTTGATGTGAAGGGATTTTAGTTTTAGAAAAAATCCTCGCGACTTTTTGGCGTATACTATCAGATCAAATTTTTTCCCTACTCCCAACGTTTTAAAGGCGGACACTTTTCGCGTTTTGGACGCGCAAGTGTGTAAGCCTTAAAAAACGTATTGGCGTATTGGGCCTGTGTTACACAACTAACTATTAATTAAAACATAAGTCACAAGATAACAAAAATGCAAATATATATATAATAGATAAGTTATTTAAAAAAAAAAAAAAAAAAAATTTACAAAAACAAATTTATTTTATTACCATTTTTAAGCCTTTCTCTTTGTAGCCGATTTGGATTCTTTACCAGATGTCTTGGCCTCTTCTTTAACTTCTTTGGAAGAGGAAGCAGCTGGTTCGGTATCCTTTTTGTGGCTAGTAGTAGTAGTAGCAGTAGAAGACTTTGAACCAAACACCAAGTAAATCAAAACATTGATCAATCCAAAGCCAACAGCGAACAAAATTGTAGCAACTAAACCAAATAAACCAGCAACTAATGGCTGGTTTTGAATAGCTAGCATTGGTTTGGCGCTAAAGTTCAAAATAAACACTCGAGATTGTTCAGCCACGAACCCCATTGGATCTTCTCTAAAGAAATCCATGGCAGAATCATACTTCTTTGGATCTTTAGTTGGCTTTGGTGCATTAGCTTCTTCTTCCTTCTTTTCAATTTCCAACTTTGGAACAAAAGTAGCATTACCAATTTCTTCAGCTTGTTCAACAGAATGACCCAAATAAATATTATTAAACAAAATTTCTTCTTGCATGGTCCACAATTCAAATCCAATGGCACCGATTGGTTCCAAATTACTTGGAGTTTCATCTTGGAAATAATCAGGATTTGGGATCAATCTTGGAGACCATTCACCTTTATAATCTGGATTTTTAACCTTTGGTTGAGTCCATTTACCCTTATAGCCAGGATTCTTAATCAAAGGAGCAGTCCATTCACCACAGCCAGAGACTTTTAAGCATTTTGGGTTATCAATCATTGGAGCAACCCATTCACCATCTTCTTCATCATCCCAATCTTCTGGTTTTTCAGTATCAGGATCTTCAATTTCAGCTGGTTCATCATCTAACCAATCATCTGGCTTTTCGGCTTCTGGGTCTGGAATATTGAATGGAGCATCTTCATCCCAATCTTCTGGTTTTTCACTTTGTTCAGGGTCTGGGATATATTCTTCATCAACCCAGCTGGCTGGCTTTTCATCGTTTTCGTCTTCAACTTCTTTTGGTGGATCAAATGATGGACTAAAAGTGCCTTCATCTAACAAATTGCCAGCTCGTGAAACATCACCATTTACTCGAATTTCAAAATCTTGATTTGGTTTGATAATTAGAGTATACAAGTTGGATAATTTATTTAACCGAGCAGCTGGTGGGAGAGCCAAATGTTTTTCTTCATATTCGCCAGTCTTTGGGTTTGGTCGTCTAATAATAAAATGGACCTTGTTAGTAGATCCACACTTATCGGGACCAAACATGATTTGATATGGAGTACCATTGTTAAATTCTTCTGCGTGTAATTCTTCATTTTCACTCAACAATTTCATATAAGCGCCACCACATTCCAAACCTTTTTGCAACTTAACTTCATATTGCAAAACCAATGTATCATCCTTATTATCAAATGGTTTTTGTAATTTACCAGTAATAGCATGGTGAGCAGCTGGTGATTTAACAACTAGTCCACGGTCACTTTTAAACCCTGGCAAAACAGTGGCTTCTTCAAATGCCCATTTGCCAACATATGAGAACTCATCATCTTTCTTAGCATTAGATGGTTTCCACCGTTTTTCAGCACCTTCATCAAATTGTTCAAAAAATCCCGAATTATCGTTCAATTCGAATTTGGCCCATTCTGGATGTTCAATTGTGCTAGATGATGACTCCTTCTTTTCGTCCAATTTTTCCGGGGCTTCTTCTTTTGACCCCACCAATTCATCAAAAATGTCGTCTTCATCTACGTCCAAAGACGCCATTGCAGATGATGCAACCAAGCATCCTAAAGCAACGTTTTGTAGTTTCATTTTTGGGATTTAAATTTGGTTAGTAGGGTGGTTATTACAAAATGGCTGTGATGGGTTTTAAAAAAACAGTTGATGTGTTAGGGGCAGAAATGGGAGGAAGGGGGAAAAAGTAAAAGAAGTTGATGATGTGGAAAGAAATTTATAGAAAAAAATAAAAAAAATAAAAAAAATTATCAAGACCTCAATTAGATATTAAACGCGCGAAGAAATTTGGATTTAAGCGGACACTAAATGGAGGATTAAATTTAAAAGGCTTGTGCATGCAAGAGAAGTAAAAAAAAAAAAAAAAAAAAAAAAAAATCCCCGCTTGGGCTAATTTTTAATATTTTTTTACCACGCAGAAAATTTCCAGTTTGAGTATTGGTTGTTTATGGTGGCGGGGAGGGACTGTTAGTGACGTGGCGGTCGCGTATTACACAGTCTGCGTCGTTTTGGGTGAATTTAAGTCGTGTATTTCTATTGTAAGGTTGGGCGAAGATAAAGCCAGAAAGGCTCGAATGGAACCATTGTTTATATTTTGAGATCAATTTTTGTTACCCTTAAAGGCTATCAATACTATTAAAGAAAGGTTGGTTTTTTTAGGAAACTTTAATTAAGCGATTTTGATCCTTTGTACGATCTTTGTACGATCTTTGAAAAATCTGTTAAAAGGGCAAGTGATCGCAGGTCCTTGTTGAAATGTCCTTCCTTACAGATTGGAGCTTTTAGTCAATTGGCCGTATGTTTTATTAGTTTTACTGACCCACTACAAACCCATTGAATGTAACAGTAGCATTTTAGACTTTCAGACTTTCAGACTTGCGAATAATGTAGTGCTTCATGGTACAGCTCATAATCAACTAAGCGCTATGTCGCATAATCAGCTTAGCGCTGAGCAGCACAGTTATTTTCTATATGGTGTAATATATTGATTCCAATTTCCGTTTATTTTTGTTTAAAAAAATTTCTTTGAATTCAGATCTCGAACCCTTTGAATCAGAACCCCTGAGTCAATAGAATAAAACTAAATGTCGAGCATGAAACCCC
>JAJLUN010000203.1:0-28742 GCA_030564365.1 Blastobotrys arbuscula | reverse complement strand
CAATGATCTGATACAATACTACTGTTGTTCTTCATTACAAGATTAAACTTAGGATTGTTGAATAGAAACTTGTCATTAATTAATTAGTTAATTAAGAAATAATAAAAAAGAATTCCTTTAATGAGGAGGACAAAACTCAACTAATTGTCTGCTTAGTTATTATTTAATGAGAATAGAATTCCTTTTATTCGAGTTGCTTTTGTTATGACTTTTATCATAACCAGTAATTTCAATCATGATAATGACCTTTTCAAATCGACCCAGAGGAAATTATCTGTAAGATGGTTATAAATTGGTTTCTTATTTTTTTTTATGACAGTTATTAATACTCAATGTTTTGGTTTTTAATGCACAATTTATTGTTTATGAACGACGTTTTTAACCATTCCGACTTTTTTTTTTTTTCAAAAACGTTTTCTTAACGCTCTTAATACGATAGCAATACCGAAGTTTAACCAGAGCCAACCCCTACTAATTATTTAGAACGTCCTAAATTAAACTTCAAGCGTCTACCCAACGTATCTATCATGTAACTGGCAGGTTTCCATATTCATAAATTTTAAACTGTAATTTAAAGCGTTTATATACAATTATCCAAAAAGACCTTGAGAAGTCTGGGTCCAGAACGTGCAATCTGTGATTTTCTGAACTCTGGAGGTACTTTTTATATATCGACATGTCTCTCTTTCGCATCCGGCATATATATAAAATAAAAAAAACATTATTTTAAACTTTGTGAGTTTTATTTTAATTCCTAGGAAATTTAAGTTAAAACTTTTATATACTTATTTTATTATAAATTACCTTCCTTTGAAAAGTGGGCTTACAGCATATGAGTAAGCTTATACTATAAAGATTGATTGATTGCTTTGTTCTGATATTTTTTCCGCATAATCCAGCGATAAACGGTTTACGGTAATGTAGTTATAACACGGGCAGCCAACCGCGCCTCTACGCGGTAGGAGGTCGCGTTTCCACCGCGTTTCAAGAATATTACGTCTTTGAATAGCCCCATGATCAAAGTAATTTATAATTGGATCATAAGAATAATAGCACAGAATTTAAAAAATCATGAAATGGGGTCGAAATTTTTAGAACGCCTTGTAAACATGGGGGAACGGGCTTCATAATTGCGGTATCACCACTTTTCGTTTTATATAATAATTCTACGGGTTTACTGCTGGAGACTAATTCCGATATATACATATATGTAATATCGCTTTATAACGCCTCTCTTACTTTCTAGCCTATCACTACCGCTAGTCTGTTGATTTCGAAATTTTGAAAAGAAAAAAAAAAAAAAAAAAAGGAGTTTGCCATTTCCTCATCAAACGTATGCAGACTTAGAACCCCTATCAACATTTAGGTCCACTAAAAAAACAAAAACAGGCTCTTCATAATTATGTCTCATATTTCCGTGGAAGTTTGTGCCTAAGTATATTTCTATTGAAACATTGTTCAGGCAAGAATATAATGAATAGTTTTCACCATCGGATACAGCAGAGAATTCGGCACTTTGTGGATCATATAAGAGTCATATTGGTTGCAAACTCCGATAATTTTTGCAGACTTTTACAGAGTTTTTCCATTCGAACTATAGCAAACCTTTGATAAAAGCATTGTACCACTTTCCATAGTTGCCAATAACATTGTTAAGATCCTCGTCGGTATATAAGTTTAACGCAAAATAAATATCCGTCCCCCGGTACTTCGTATGTTTGCACAATGTTGATATCTTCTTTTTTGTTTTTGTTTTTAGTATATAGTATACTTCCCTGCATTTTGTATATTCTTTATAATGAACACAATTTTTTTTAAAAAAATCTAAAAACTATTTTCTTTTTATCTTGATGAGATTTAACCGTCAGTTCTCGGAGTTCATTCAAAACCTTAATATAATTCTTGCGTATAATATTTACACAAAATGAAAACACAATGTCTGATATTAACCGATGTCAATGGATCAGACATGGCTCCGAAAAAATTCCAACAACACGTTTCCTCTTTATGAATTTAGTTCATGTATCCGCAATTTTTTATAGATGCGCATATTACCCCCCATTTAACATATATGTTGGCATTAATTCAAAAATATTTAAGCCGAACGCTTCATCACCAAAGCTTTGTAAGACAAAAATTCATCTCGGCGACAACTTTTCTGGTAATCTTGTACTATTCTCCTTACGCACACTACTGTTAAAACCTGCAATTGGGTGATAAGGCACACCTCCATAACTATTAATTATTAAATCCTAACAAACTCAGTGAGGGTGTGTAGTCGTCAGTTCATAGTCCCAGGATAATAGTTTCTGTTACGCTGGAAACTGTTTTTAAAATGAAAAAAGAGAATCAACAACTTCCGTCAAGTATTTCAACCTATCTAAGTCTAAGTGTATTAGAGCTCTTAAGATTATGATTAAATGATACTGCTTTGATTGATTTTAACTGTCTTAGAAACAAAATACCATTGTCTAACTGCCTGTCGTCCATGCACTCCTCTGCAGGTGAAAACATTTAAACCTTGTAATACCGTTCTAGTTTGACTGATTAAATAATCAACACCAGTTATTAATACCCCTGATGGAATTTCCAATCTTTTCAAACTTGAAATGGCCCCGATAATGTTAATATCGAACATATATTCACTATTATGCTTCGTATTGATAAAATCATGTCTTTCATTTTTAGGAAAAATAGTACATCTGGGTCAAATAATTTGACTATTCAACAATGTAGATCAGCACTCAATCCAGAGAGCTATAGCATCATTAGTAGTAGGTTATATATTTAAAGATTTATATATGGGTTTAGGTATTGACCTTTTACTTGGAAGCTCTAAATATTGGGATATAAGTTTCAAAATATCCAAGCACCGGTTCAAATCACCTAACCCTAGCTGGTTAGTCAATCCCAGTTTATTCAATTGATGCGCTTTAACTGTAAATTTGTTAGTTTAGGAATTAGAAATTTCCCAGGGAGATCGAGTTTTCTACAATACTATCAAGATAATCTAACGGTAGATCACTTATACGGTGTAGAGATTGAAATAAGTTTGAACTAGATAAATGAACTCTAAGTTACTGAATGAATTTCGAAATTTGAAAAACAGACGAAGATCCAACCAAGGATGAACCCTGCCATTCATTCTAGCCTCCTGTTTTGATTTAAAGCAGATAATGTGTGTTCGTTCAAGTATTCACACTTCATAATATTACCCACGATTGATAGTTATTTCTTCTAAATTAGGCACATATCTCAAAAGGTTTAGATCAAACTCATATGCAATGGACAGGCTCGGTGTATTCAACACAATCTGCCCCCCAAAGAATTATACCAAAGAAAAAAACAAAAAAAAAAAACCTGAGTACAGAAATACTGGGAAAATCTGGTATGTATAATTAGTCAAGGTATGACACAAGGTAATGAATTAATGAGCGTAAATATTTTATTTGTTGAGCAGGAGTTTAAATGGGCACCTCATAAAATTAACTGACTCTAATAAAGTGGCTCATGCGAGTATGCAAGCATAAATGGTAAGTATTTAGTATTGAAAGTTGTCATTAAACTCGATATTTTTCAAATTCCTTGTTAGCTAGTTGCGAAGGTACGTTGTAAGACCTTCTCATCTAATTGTGTTCAACACAAAAAAAGATCAGTCTATCAGATAGCCTAAAGAAAGCTGAGGATCTTTGCAGGAGATGTACATCTATATTAAATCATATAACTTAATCCTAGAACAAACTGTAATGTAACCACTGCAAAAAAAATAAAAAAATTTAAAGTTTTAGTTACATTTCTTATTCGAAATATAGCGACTAAGCCTTGACATAATTTGACGCACAACTTCTTTGATCTCAGACAATCTTATCGTTTATTATTCTTTTTTAACGAAACTTGAACCTAACTGCATCAACATAGCTCAGTAACAATTTTTGGGGCCAGAGAAATTCCTTTAAACTTACTAGCCTGAACGCCAAAAAATTTCCACGAGTTGATTAATTAATCGTTCAAAACTTTTTTTTTTTTTTTTTTTCTCGTGCCGTTTTTGGATCATGTGATCATTTGGGACACGATTAGAAACGTTATAACACAACAGACAGCTAAATAAATAAAAAAAATAAAAAAAAAATAAAAACCAACCATGTAAACAATCAACAACTTTTATAAGTAAACAATTTTGCACAATGTCAACAGACAAAGCAGATCATTTGATGAAAGGGTTTTTGGATGCCATTATTAGTGAAAAAGAGGTAGACATTCATGACACTAACAACTTGTTGGCAACTCTACCACCTAAAAAGTTAGCAGCTCAGGGATTAGCAGTTTTGAATTTGGTGCTTGGTAGTTCACATACTGGATTGGGTGGAAGAACCGTGGTGGAGTTAGAGCAAGATCCATCAATTGGCGATCTTGAAACTGAATTGAATACTGGTGATGTCCGTGTTGGTGATATTGTTAGAATACAGCCATCTAAATCAAAACCCGAGGAAGGCAATGGATTAGAAGGTGTTGTCACAAAAGTTAGTAGTAGAATCATTGCATTCGCAGTCGAAGAAAAATGTGAAACAAATATCGATATGGATGGTCGAGTTTGGCTGGTTAAATTAGTAAATTCAGTAACTTATAGACGGATGGAGTATGCATTGAAGGATTTAATGAGATTATCGTCTGAGAATAAAAGTAATTTGCATAAAGTTTTATTGGGCGAGCAGCTACCGTCATTGAGTATGGACGATTCATTCAATTTCAAAGATGAGACATTGAATCAACCACAACGAGCGGCAGTTAGATTTTCACTGGGTAGTGACGTTTCGATTATCCACGGTCCACCAGGGACTGGTAAAACTTATACATTGGTTGAGATCATTAGACAATTGGTTGATAAGAAATTGAGAGTTTTGGTCTGTGGTCCTTCGAACATTTCAGTGGACAATATTCTAGAAAGGCTGCATGCACACATCCCCGGTGAACAATTGGTGAGATTAGGACACCCGGCGAGACTTTTGGAGACAAATTTAATTCATTCTTTAGATGTTGTGTCTAATACTTGTAACCAGGGTCAAGTTTTGAAGGACGTTCGGAGCGATATTGACTCGGGGGTAAGAAAAATTAAAAGACTAAGGGGTAAATCTAAAAAAGATTTATGGGATGATTTGAAACATTTAAGAAAAGATTATAAAGTAAGAGAAAAAAAAGTTTTGGAGACAATTTTTAGAAATGCATCGGTTGTAGTGTCAACGCTGCATGGAGCAGGCTCAAATCAGATCAAAGATGCTAAAAAGATGATCCCCAACTTATTCGATGTTATTATTATTGATGAAGTTTCACAATCATTAGAACCACAATGTTGGATTCCACTAATTACTTGTGACAGTGCTTCCAAATTAATCATTGCCGGTGACAATTTACAATTACCTCCTGTTATCAAAAACAAATCTGTAAAACATAAATTAAAGCTAGAGGCTACATTATTCGATAGACTGGAAAAGTTATATGGAGACAATATTAGGAGATTTTTGAAGATCCAATATCGAATGAATGAAAAGATTATGGAATTTCCGTCACAAGCAGTATACAAAGGCGAATTGGAGGCGGCTGAAAGCGTGGCCCATCGAAAATTGTCGGATTTAGAATACGTAGATAGCACATTTGAGACGAATTGTGAAGTGATGTGGTTTGATACTGAAGGAGACGACTTTCCAGAAACTGAAGAACAAGACAAGATCAATTTTTCAAAGTATAATAGAAATGAAGCATCTTTAGTTATTGCTTATGTACAAAAGCTGTTAGACGCTGGAGTTAAAAAATCTGACATTGGGGTTATTACACCATATAATGCCCAGGTTTCATTGATTAAAATAATGTTCAATGAAATGTTCGGCCCAGGAGCCAAAGATGTCATTGAAGTTGCGTCAGTTGATGGATTCCAAGGTCGAGAAAAGAATGCCATCATCATGTCGTTGGTACGATCAAATGATGATAAGGAAGTCGGGTTTCTGGCAGAAAGAAGAAGGTTAAACGTTGCCATGACACGACCTAAGATGCATTTATGTGTTATTGGAAATATGGAAACAATTGGTAGCGACAAGTTTATGAAAAAATGGGTTGATTGGGCGGAAGACAATGTCGAACTGGACTATCCAAATGTGGCGGATTTGCTGTAATGTTGAGCAATTCCTCTCTTTTTTTGTTTTTTTCTGTAGCGAATAATTACAATCGCCTTAATTTCAAGGTAAATTTGATGAGTATTCAAGGTGCCATTTCACTTTTTCCCACTCACAGTACAAAATGAAACAATTAATCCATGGTGGCGCTGTCGTATATATTATAACGTACTTATTCTCCTCAAGTGTATATAATTCTGAAAAATCGTATAAGTATATATATTTATATGCTAGTAGTTTTAATACCGTATCGAACTTATAGTCAGATCAGTAAGCCAGATAGCAAATCTAGCGGCTTGAACCATGCAGGCTCCGAAATCATGCACCTACCTCGCATATATTCCTAGGCTGTATGTAACAGAATAGCTCTGTTAAACTCGACCAAAATTCAAAACATTGCAACGTATCTTATCGGCCATGTATATGTTAAAATCATAAAAAAAAAGTTAATTTGACAGAGAAGCAGAAGCAATACTGTTGGCAGGAACTTGTAGCTACGTTCAAAACCGCTATAAAAAATTAATCAGTGAGTGAGTGAGAAATCATTTATTTTATCCAGGTCCGCTAATAAGTAGCAAAGAGACCTGCTAAGTTTGCAATATACATAAAGCTGTTCTAATTATACTAAAAAATAACAAAAATTAATCAGCTTTAGAACTGCGGGGCACACTATAATAAAGAGCTAAACTACAACCAATGCGACAGTAGGGTAGTGTAATCCTCGAACTTTGATTATTTAGTATTTTCTTGCGTCTTTATTTTCAGTATAATTAACAGTATTAAATAGAATGCGTTCTGATTAAGAAACAAATAGCGCCTCTACGATATAGATGTAACATCGTCGCCATGGTAGGTATTTCCTTGGTTTGGTTCCCCTAACTAATATCCTAGTGCAGGATGTACTAGGACTCACTCGGATTTAATAGTTGCAATATAAACTTCTGTTTTCCATATTTCTTTCTTCTTCCTCACCCAAAAATATTTGAATTTTGTATACAATTCCACGAAATATTTGAATACCAGTGCCGCTCAAAGCACAATTTTCTTGATATATCTACACAAAAATATCGGGAAATTTGTTCGGACAGTCTCACGATATTCCTGCTTACGAATAATGAGTGATATAGATTCGACCCCGTTAATAATAATCAGAAATCTGTGTGCTTTATTTTATTTTCTCTGCTGTAATTATTGTATTGCTCAACTTCCGTAACATTGAAATACTAGTGCGTGAGTGAGAAAACATTTACTTTATCCAAACCCGCTAATAATTGGCAGAGGCCGGTTGAGTTTTCAATATGTATAACAATATACTAATTATATTATAAAGTGATAATAATATTTAAATTGTGCTCCGCTGTAGTCGTCCATGACACTTTTTAGAGCAAACCTTTCTTTAAATTTGATGATTCGAAGTGATCTCACCGAAATATCCTAGGCAAAACTTTCTTTGAAATGCTCGTAATTCTTTTCAAAATACCGTCATTGCCGGATGTTGAAATTCATTTTTCTTTTGTTTTATAATATAAAAATACTATACTTGTATTACAATGATGCTGCTGACGCTTATAAGAGCGTTGAGTTTACCGGTTTTCAATAATTATGGTAATTACCACCTATAGTATATCAATGATTACCATTATAATGACAACATAGTGTAAAAAGCTCCTTTTCGACGAGTATTGTAATACGTGCCCATCCATTAACCAACATGTGAGGATGCTACAGCTTTGCATACAGTAGGATTCAGTGAGATAACTCAAGTTTAGCTTATGCGCTGGGGTATCCAATACACAATAAATGTAGTAATATAGAATTACTTAGAACGACGAACTGGAACGGCTATCACCAATCTATGTATATGAAATATGTAAAAAAGTGATGATGAAAACGAGAAGTAATTATTGGTCCCAGTTTTCCTTTCATATAATAAGTTACCCGCTTGCCTTCTTCAGTTTCCATAATATATTTAAAATACATTAGACGCCATTGAACATATACTTTTTGATTGCGACAAGTACTTCATATACCAACAACCGAATACAGAATCCGAGAAGCAACTAACATACAAGATCCTTTCAAGACACCCGGCAGAATGAGGAAACTAGCACGGCTAGCTCGTCACCTCTACTGGTAATCGCAATCGCAGTCTAAGCAGCCAAACACCTCAGTGCTATCAGCTATTTTGAGTAACAATTAACTTATTTTGTATCATTTAGAAATATGAATTTTTTACACACACGGGCATCATGCTCCCGCGTTGGGAGCGATCTCAGCGCCTTAATAAAATTTACATACTTACTAGAATATATCGCAGTTTAGTGTGCGGGACGCTTCCTAAAGGTAGTCTTACAAATATTGTAAGAATTTGAGCCGTACTTGTTAGATATTTAACCATTATACGTGATTCCTAGATAAACAGTTAGATAAGAGTAAAAAATAAGTGTTGATTTATCTCAGAATTACATAAATGTTATTGGCCATTTTATACTTTCCATAAGGCCATTACATCACAGGTAATTCCTTTTACGGCTACCCTATTCTTTGTTCTTCCTAGGCTAATAATCATTCACTAACCCCTTTTATCCATGCTTAACATTAAGTCTAATGCAGCACATTGTCCAATCACCTTACCTGCTAAGTTTGCAATATACATAAAGCTGTCCTAATTATACTAAAAAACAATAATAATGTCCAATTGTGCCATCCACAGTAGTCATTGGTGCCCTGTTTTCAGTTCTAGTCCTTTTTTCTGACTTCAAATTAATGATTCAAAATACTCAGACCGACTTCAAATTAATGATTCAAAATACTCAGTTTTTATTTTTTTTATCTTTTCAAAATATGGTTTTTTTTAAAACAAACTCAGAACTAGTATTGTCGAGGTCTATCATAATCAATAATAGGAGATGCTGTAGCGTAATGGTAGCGCGGTGGATTCCAAATCCATAGGTTGCAGGTTCAAGTCCTGTCAGTGTCATTTATAAGAACTGATAAATGTTCAGTTGTTTATATTTTTTATATATTATAATGATTATTATATATGCTGTTGTTTTAAAAACAGCGGTTGTTCAAATAACTGTTACAATTCAAAGTTTTCAGTTTCAGTCGGGCGCAACGCCAATAGGGTATATCTATACGATTTTAGGCGCCATTCTAGCAACGTGTGAGTTGCCACAATTAAGTTCTAGTACTATCTTTTTTTTTTTTTTTTTTTGAATTGAGCCAGTCATGTCTCTAAATATTGCTGTATTGAGTTTGTGTTACTTAATGAAGGAATAAATGCGATGGCCAAAGAGTTCAATATGATGAAATCTTGTATTTGAAGCAAGTGACTTATAAGAGGAAACAGGAATTTGGAAACATCAACTCAAACTTATACTTTGAATAATTCTCATACTTACGAATCAATTAATGCAATTCTGGTTAAAATGTAAGCCACCAGGGTGCAGTATTCGGAAACCGTATCTTATATGATATAGTTGTAATGGAGACTGGCTCGACTTTTTACTAGACCTGTTTTTAAAATCCCAGCGTTTCCAATAGGAGTTTGCCAAATACAAAAATATTGAACTGGATTCAACGTATTGGCGATTCCTAAGTCTTATAAACGATGTACATCAGTTCAAATGTACTATTTGTAGTGAAATAAGCAGCTTAGAGACTTCACGCAGTAATATCCTAACCCTGTTTGGGACCAACTCTTTTCGCGACAACATTACCGTGGACAAAAAATTTCAAAAAATTTCAACATCAAAAAAAAAAAAAAGCCTAAACAAATATAAATAAAAAATGTCGACTAATACCAATAAAGACGAAGAAGATTTCGGCAGAAAGATTGAATCTTTCTTACAAGAAGAAGAGGAAAAAGAAAATAGTTATGTTGACTTTAAATTGACAAGTTTCCCAACCACCATGTCATGTACACAAGCATTTGAGGATTTATATCAATGTTATTCAGTTGGTGGTCAGTTCCGAAATGTTTATCGATATGGAGAGATGAACGCTTGTAAAGATAAAAGATCCAAGATGATGTTTTGTTTACGAATGAAAATGACCAATGAAGAAGATCGAAAGAGAGAAATTGCACAATTTTATAAAGAACAACTAGCTCAAAAGTTAGCTACTAAAGGTTCCAGTGAAGAAATTTGGACTCGAAGGACTGTTCCTTTGAATAAACCTTTTTTAGAGGACTAAGTAGTTTATGGTCTCATAAGAGGTCTAGCTGGCTTAGTGTTGGCAGATGGATGAATAGTAATACACGCTGTGGTTGCGATATTAATATATTTATATATATATTTTTCGATACTAATATATCAAGTTTAAATTATGGATGTGATATTTTGAAAAAGTTGGGAAACCTGATACAAATTTTAAGCATGAAATCGGAGGGGGGGATTTTTTTTTTTTTTTTTTGAACATAAGTTATATATTTATAGACCTACTTTTACTCGTTATAAGGTATACGGGTGTTGTATCTAGTTGTAAATTAATTACTGATTAGCATCAATCAAGTATGATTTTTTATTAATATAATATCTTCTAATTAATATTATTGCAATGGTGATGGGACGAAGCCGGCCTATCTCATATATATGTTTTTCCAAGTTGATATAAATGTTTGCTCCAACTCTGAACTATAGCTAAATAACCTATCTTGAAAAATGAACCTTGAATATCATATCCCACAAATTTTCATGATCTTATGCAGCAAAATCACTAAAATTGCCTATATGAAACGTAGAAAAGAAATACTTCAACATTTTTAACTAAAAATTTATACATCGGCAAAACTTAATAATGAACTTCAGACTTGGTAATAAATAATTTTTACATTGACCAACATATAGTCTAGTCCACGTAATTTCAGGTACTTAAGATCTTACCAATTAATTGTGAATTTCCACGACCTGAAGATATCGATCTTATAGATCTCGAACACATTGAGAGTACAGTCCATAAATTCTGACATATATTTAACTACCCCTGGGACAATAAGCCGATACATATGCATGTGTACGTAAGCAAATATTATAAGGTATATAAAGATTGCAGAAGTTATTTTTTAAAACTTGCAGTACATGACTTTATGCGCATGCCAAATGTTGGGGGGCTAAATATTATATAAAAAAAAAAAAAATCCAAGTGTCAACTTATAGTACATTGATCTAAATCTTCGTAGCATGTAATATTAATTGCCAAGGGTTTTTACTGACGTTTATTTTAGGCTTCTGCTGTCTATTTTAGCAGCTTAGACTTTGAATACTTCCACTGGTTTATAAGAAGCATCTCGCCAATTTTGTCGTGATAAAAGGCCCCGGGGCGTTACACTTAGTCGCAGGTGCACATAAATGCATCATAGTTTAAAATCTATGATACTTTGTGAATGCATCGAATTCAAATCAGTTCCCGTAGGTATAAAACTTTTGGCTGAACTCACATTTTGAATGGTGACAATTAATGTTGGAACGCTCATTTCGGCTAGCATCGCAGGTCGACAAATATTAACTTTATTTTGAACATTTCAAAACTAAAACATGATAATTTTGAAATATCGGCTCAGACGATGCGTTGACAGCTAAATTTCTTACGTAGGCTGGCCAGTTAAGACTTACCGAAACAAGTATCTGGGCTAAAATTACAATTACGCATTTTGTTGGTTTGATCGCTCTTTCAACAATTCCGATATTTTGGAGCCAAATCTATGGACTATTCTTTTAAAATACCAATTTGCGTATAGACTGGGTTCAATAAAACACGTGGCATCAAATCCTGACTTGGTATTTCAGTATATCCATGGTCCACGATCTATTATACGTAACTGATAACTTAAATACTCAGTACAAAATTTTTATCTGTTATAGTACACAAAGGCTGAGGCAAACCATCGAGTTAAGCTGTTCATATTGGGCCAGGACATGGGTGGTTTTTTTATTTAATACCTTGAACAGGATTGTGTTACACTTTACTTTTAAATCAATGACAAACTTAATCAATAGCATAGCGGGAAAAGTGGTAATTGGTATGGATGGCATCAAAATAATCTATTAACCAACGTCAAAAATGTTATAAGCTCTTTTTCAATATAGCATTATCACTAACTAATACTACTAGCTGGTTATTTTACTATAAAAGTTATTTTCTGTGTTCGTCTTCAAATAAGCTATGAGCTTTTTAAGTGTTGAGTTTAGGTAAGCTTACATTAAGCCTATGGAGGAGGTGGATCCAGTTATCGGATAGCCCCTTCTTGATTGAGATTTGCGCATAGGCTGGTATGCATGATTAACACATTAGGCCCACCTCCAGCTGCGTTTTAGTTTTTGGACAGCTTCTAAAAAAGTGGGTATTGGAAACGATTCAGCATTTAATGTAATACAGCCAGCCTAGCCATCTTTGAAAAATTTTAGTGTACACGTTCTATGTTAATTTTTTTAATTTTTTTTTTTTTTTTTCCTGAACATTTGCCCGGGACTTTTCTGCTTCCGTCGCTTGATGCGGTAGTACGTACGCTCAACCTAATTATGGTAAGCTTGAACAAAATTTCAAAAAAAAGCTTGATTTGATCGATGATGATCGAATTCGAATTCATGCATGAACAGGGTGGCACACTCATAAACATCATATGCATGAATAAGTTATCAGACTGCACCAATTGAGGAGTGCACACTACATCTGTAAGCTTAAGGTACATATTAAATTTACTTCTTGCTGCATGCACTTATTTATTGACTTACATTGGATGAAATACTATATCTGATTGGTCGTGTATACGCATGTAACCTAAAAATTTGATCCAGATGGCACATTTTGAGATTAAAAAAATGGGTGACGGGGGTGGGAGATCCTATAAGTTGTTGCATTGAGTTAAATCATCCCCGAAATGCCCAGTAGGAAACTTGTAAGGTTTTTATTTTTATTTTTTTTTCTTTTTAGACAAAATTATATGGATAAGATTACAACAAACTTAGGCTAATTGGTGTAAGTAAAAATGGGTATTTTTATGCCACTGTGTAGGTGTTTAGAGATAATTTTTTTAGTTTAGTGAATCTTCTAAAGGTACCCTCGCTCCTTATTATTTTCTTAATAGATTGTGATGTTGATGGCCATGATAAACAACGGTTCAATGTGTATTTTTTTTTTTTTTTTTTTTTTTTTTCCAAAGGCTTTTTTTTTTTTTCTATCACGTATCAAATAAGAATTGATATAAAATATAATTTGAATTCATGACCTGCATGCTTGCAATGAATGGTCCAGCCATCCGAATGACTGCAGTAGCCCAATTAAAAAAAAAAAAAAAAAAAAAACACATTGAATCGTTATTTAAGGTTGGCTTTAGAGATTCGTGAACAATTTTGTATCTTACAACTGAGAGTACGTCTCTCTACTTCAGTAGATGCATTGAAATGCAAAAAAACTAACCAGCCAACCACCTCTTTATTAAAATAAGTTAATTCTTATATATAATACATATTTAGCAGTTGCTTTTAAAAATACCATTACTGAATTTTATGATATGTTTATAACCATTAAATTTAATGTAAAATATGATAATTGAGCTCGAAACCCAAAATTTTCTTAGTGTTTTTGAGCATATTAACGGGATTCGTTCTTTTTTCTGGCGTTGATAATCTAGAGCTAATTAACATCAACAAGTTATCAAAAACTTGTAATTGATCTCATAATTGAACCCTAACGATGGAGTACATAAAGCCGCTACTGGGTAACCTGGATTCATAATTAAATATGAGCGTATACAGCCATTCTCCAACGCCGAATTTTTTTATTTTTTATTTTTTTTTTTTTTTTTTTATATTACGCCCATATAGAGGTCTTCCGTAATTTTGCTTATTCCCAATTGAACTATCATTTTTTATTTTTAACAGATATATTTCTATTGCAATTTTTTTGTTTTACTCATTAGACTTCTAATAGTTGTATTTTGTGGTTTATAATCATTTGATTCTATATTGAATTTCCGCACACCACCACCCCCATCATCATAATACATTCACATCCTTTCCGCTTGTTCAGTTTATAATATTTGAATCATCGCTGGTCTCATTTACTAAGGGACGAGGTTTCAAGCAATAACCAAGCATTTGACTCTAACTATTGACTCTTATCGACATTTAATTTGCTGCATTTTGAAAAAAACCAATCTGGCGCTTAAACACGTTTCAACTTAAAAGTTATCAAGTTGGATTTCTTGTTGTTATTTTTGGGCGCTAAGTTATATTAAATTTTTACGTGTGTGAAATCTTTAAGCATATCAGCAATTGCCTGTCAAATTTTATTATTATTATTTTTACCTTATTGTTCGATTTGCTTCTATTTTTTCGCGGACAAACAAAACAATTGTTAAGGAACAGAAATTCAGATTTATTTAATTTTATATCATTCAACAAATATTTATCAAAGCCAACACTTACGTTGAAAGGATTTTGGTTACTTGTATAATAGACAATAATTGATACCAAAGCGTTTTTGTTGTTGTTGCAACTTTGGTCATATTATTATTGTACTAGCTAGAACATTTTGGCTGACATTTTTTCTTTTTTTGTTCTTTTGGGGGATTTTTAGAAAAAAATAAAAAAAAAAAAAACCTTGAGCTAGGACCGGATCGTTTTAGTTATTATTATTATTATTATTTTTTATTTTTTCTTTTATGAATGGGAATTTGAAACCTTGCAAATAGAAAGAAAAAAATAAAATAAAATAAAATAAAGACACTGCGCACTCACAAAAAAAAAAAAAAAAAAAAAAGTTGTTAAAAAAATTAACAAGAAAAAACGACACCAACAAAAACAGGGGGTTAATAATTTTTCTTCTTTCTTTAGTCTGCTCTACGTCTATTTCACGACATATTCAAGAATAGAAAGAATAGGAAAAGAACAAAAACGAAGTTGCTTTTATTTTCAATTTTTATTTGAAGAAAGAAAAATCGAATTAAAGAACAACACAATAGTTACGCAACACGGATGAAAGTTTCGAGACGGGATTCTATCCCTCTATATAAAGTCATTGTATTGGGGGATGGTGGTGTAGGGAAAACAGCACTTACTATTCAGTTGTGTTTAAATCATTTTGTTGAAACTTATGACCCAACTATCGAAGATTCGTATAGAAAACGCGTTGTTATTGATGGCCAGGAGAGTATTTTAGAAGTTTTGGATACAGCGGGGCAAGAAGAATTCACAGCATTACGAGATCAATGGATTAGAGATGGTGAAGGTTTTATTCTGGTATATTCAATTACATCGAGATCAAGTTTTGCAAGAATCAAAAATTACTATTCACAAATACAACGAGTTAAAGAAGATGACGAAGCATATTCGTTAGTAATAGTCGGAAATAAAAGTGACAAGGCACACGAACGGCAAGTATCAACACAAGATGGTGAACAGCTAGCAAGAGAGCTGGGCAATGTCCCATTTTTTGAAAGCTCTGCAAAACTTAATATTAACACAGAAAACGCATTTTTCACTTGTACTCGAAAATGTCGATTAATTCGAGATCCTATTGCATACCATCAATATTTGACCCAACAACAGCATCCAGAAGCCCAATTTCATTTGGCTTATACAAATCAAATCAATCATCAATACCAACAACAGCAGCAGCAAATGCAGAGTAATACTAATAATTTTAATGGACAGTTTGGCCAACAGCCTCCACCACCAGGAATGGGGCAATATCCTCAGTACCTACAAGATCCAAACGGGTTCCAGCATCCGAGTAGACAATACCAAGACCAACAACTACAAATGCAGCAAAAACATTTCCAACAACAACGATTACAGCAGATTAATGATATGTACAATACACCTTCAGATAAAAAGAAGAAGCATAAAAAGAGGAAGGATAAATGTGTAATATTATAAACGTCAAACAAAAAAAAACAAAAAAAAAAATCTAATAGTAATAATAATAAAAAGTTAAATTCAATACAGAAAGAAGGAGAATGGATTATAGATGACATTTTACAGATAAAAGATAAAATACAAACGAAACGGACGAGAGAGGCTTTGAATTGAAAAAGGAATGAGAAAGCTCATTAACTTCTATTCAGTTTTTTATTTTAATTATTATTAAACCATTTATGTATTATTATTATTGTTTTTTTTTTTTTTTTTTTTTTTGAAATTAAGAAGCTTTTGTACTATTTGTTTGACTTAGAGATTGTTATAAGAAAATAGTTGTAGAATCAATTTGATCAATTGAAGAAATATTCAATGGTTTAGACATCCTGGGATTAAGTAGGTGATGAGACTTTCCAAGACCTTAAAGAGGGGTAAACTCCATAAATTTTTTATTTTTTTTATTACTCTTAAGAATTCAGCGGTACCCGCTTTAAATCCTATAGTTACAGGTTGGTTACAATTAATGCATAGTACTCAAGCTGAAATGAGAATGGATACCTAGGTTACCACAGTTTTGTTTGGTTAATTTTTTACAGACTTTTATATGTTGAAGCGGAGACGGGAATGAAATATAAAGAATTAATTAAGGCTAAAACACGGATGTCGGAGCTTCCGAGTCCGTTACCGCAAGAAGCCACAGGAAAGAATTATAAATTACGACGTTTTAGCTTGATCGTAATTACGAGTAAACAAAAGTTGGGAGGTTTTAACTTGATCAATCACAAATCGGCTAACAGCTTTATAAAAAATTCACACGCCTAAGATCTTGCCCAGTGAAGAAAAAATAATTACACCTCAAATTTTAAGCTGAAGAGAGAGCCATCGGGATAAGCTATAGTTGATCTGCACCGATCGGTAACTAAGAACTTTCCGGCAAGGGTAAAAACTGTAATTGTATAGGCTTACTATTAGCTAGCACAGTACTGTGAGATCCAAAGGAAGAGTGCTTCAAGCGTGAGAACTCTGACAACAACTTGAGACGCGTCGTGGACAAAATTTTTTTTTTTTTTTTGGCACACTGAAGACAGAAACCCAACCTTCTCAATTAAACGATAAGAAGCAAAAAAAAAAAAAAAAAAAAGTCACGCGAAAATCTGACCCCTTGTTGGTTCATCTACTTTATACCTTATTCATCTCATCAAACTAAATATCTTTTTTGTAAAACAGTTTGCATGTACAACTAATGGATAAAAAAGATCGTACTCCGTTACGAGAAAGTAGCACCAACCATGCTGTATTATCAAATGCTAATCGACAAAGTCCTTCTAAAATGCAACATCAAACTCAAATCCAACAGACGAACAATGTACAACGCGTATCAACAACTTCGAACACTGCTTCATTAGCAGCAGCAGCGGCAATTCGGCATCATAATCATTCAACATCTCATAAACCCACACCCGTTGGCCGCGTAATCAACCAAGTAAACCATTCGACAGGTAGTAATGGAGGCCATAAACGTGAGTTGGAAGGTGCAGCCTTAAGGGATTGGCAAAGAAGATGGCGACGCAGTATGCCTCAGCATAAGGTTTTTTTCGATTGTGCAGATTCTCAGAATTTGACGGTATATAAAAAGATTTTGACAGATTTGAGGGCTGAGATTGCATTATTTTTTGACAAGCACGTTACTTTAGTAGTCACATCAAAGAGGTTAGATCTGAAATTGGCACCTCATGATGTGGTGTCAAAGGCAAGATCAATGGATCTGAAATTATGGACTGTTGATAAATTGCATAGGTTTCTGTCAAGCTTGTTAGGGTACCCGCCTATCAAATATACAACACCGGCGGCTCCAACTCTAACAAACGTTCTACAAAAAGAACGGTACAGCGGCCCATCAGATCGTGATCCTAATACGAAACGGAGTGATATGTATTATTTTCAGGCGGAGTATTTATTAGTTTGGGATTATAATCATAGATTCAAACCAAGTATTATTAAAGATTACCATTTTAAAACTCTGGCGGAAGTTCGATGGTGGCCACAATTTTCAATCACCACAAAACATTGCCCGTTTACAGTAGATGAGATTCCAGATGGAAAGCATGAGTTTTTTGAACGATTAAGAGAAGAGGCAATGGCCGATGATCCGGCTACCGAAGATGAGGTTGAGGAGGAAGAGGTCGGGGTGGAAGTAGAGGAGGAAGCTGAAGAGCCAGAGGTTATTGTAGATGGTCTTGATGATAAAGAGAATATTGATATTTCTCAATCTATTGGAAGTGCACCAAGTAAACGTAAACTACCAGAGGATTATTTGTCAAATGGCAACAGTACGATCAAAGTTAAAGTGGATTCCAAGGCACATCACAACAACACTTTATCAAATAATACTAATAATAATAATGCCAGTAAACCACCATCAGTGGCTCGGAGGTTATTTGAAGAAACCAATGCATCTGGGTTTGCTAGATCAGGTAGTACATCAGCTACTAAGAGTGTGTTACAGCATGATAATGTAAACTATGTGTCCCAATATGCATCACGAGATATACAAAAGCGGAGTGTTTTGGCACCTCCAACCATCCAACCACCGCAACTGCAACCAGCCAATCATCAACAAGTTGATAAGCAGCCAATTAAGGATGCTCAACAACAACAAGTGTTGTTAATGCAACAACAGCAGTTCCAAGTTTTACAAAATCAACAAGCAACGCAACAACAGGGTCATGCACAACAACGGAAACGGCACAAAGGTGATGAAGGATTGTGCGAAAATTGTCAAGAAACTTTTGCTGATTTCCAGCAACATATTGAGTCTAAAAAGCATTTGGAATTTACCAACAACGATGCTAATTTTGAAGAACTGGATAGGTTTTTGGCTACTTTACAACGTGTTTAAGTTATTGTTATTTTTATTTTTATTTTTATTATTATTATTAGTGTAGCATATTTTATTTAAAGTATTAACCAAAATTTACAAAAAAAAAAAAAAGAATTTATTATCAAAATCAATCATTATTCAATATTTTTTTTTAAAAAAAAAACTTGTCTCTGATTCTATTATTGCGATGATCAGCCCATGCATATCTACAAATACAAACTTGTAAATCTCCTAATGCGGTACGATGTCAATCAAATGAGCCGCGCAAAAATTTCATATTATAACTGATTAATTTTTCCCTTACCTGTTTAATTCCAAGTCCGATTGTTTAAAAACGACGACAATTTTTTGTGTTGAAAAATTATTCAACTGGGATTTATTCTTTTTCACCCAACTTTTTTTATTTTCATTTTTTTTTTTTTTCCTTCCTTTCGTAACAACAATGTTACGACATCAAATCAGATGCTATAGTAGTATAGCTAAACGACCCGTTGGTAGACGAGTAGCTTCTGGGGCATCCAAATTTGCACCCAAATCAGCCGCCACTCCTACTGCAGCTCAACCTGCAGAAGAGGTCAAAAGTTCACCTCCAAAGGAAAAAATACAGAGAACACCTTCATCGACATCTACGTCTGCAGCCTATAAGTCAAGAAATATGAATAATAATAACAATAATAATAAAGATAAAAGAAACCGAGATACCCCCAGTAATCCTAGAAATGAAGTTAAGAATACTTCTAATGACTCAAAAGTAAAACAACAAACTACAAATAACAATAGCAATAACAATAGCAAAATCAATGATAAAAGCAGCGCTGCTGTTGGTTCACCAAAAAAACATACTACAAAAGAAGTACAGTCCCCATCGCCACCACCTCCTGTGGCCAAAGCACCCAAAGAGCTAAAAACAAAAATCATCAAAAGTAAAATACCTACGGTGGCCATTCCGAAATTTATCAGCATTGCAAATCTCGCTCATATGTTAAAATTACGGCTACCCAAACTTCAACAACAGATGGAATCATTAGGGTTTACTGATCAGGGACATGACTTTATCATGGATGCTGAAACTGCCGGGTTGATTGCAGACGAATTAGGGTTCGAAGCAGTTGTAAATGAAACTCAAGGTGAAGATATTTTCCCAGAACCAATATCAGATGACGCCCCTTTACGGCCACCGATTGTTACAATTATGGGCCACGTCGATCATGGTAAAACTACAATCTTGGATTATCTTCGAAAGAGTAAGGTTGCCGCCGGTGAACATGGTGGTATCACACAACATATTGGTGCATTTTCTGTCACAGTCAGTGGGAAAAAAATTTGTTTCTTGGATACTCCTGGCCATGCGGCGTTTTTAAACATGAGGCAAAGAGGTGCCAATGTTACTGATATTGTTATTTTAGTAGTAGCGGCGGATGATGCGGTCATGCCACAAACTAAAGAAGCCATCAAGCATGCCAAAAACTCTGGGGTCCCAATGATCGTGGCAGTTAATAAATGTGATTTACCAGATGCTGATTTTGACAATGTTGTTAGGGATTTGGCGGCTAATGATGTTGACGTTGAACCATTTGGTGGGGAAACTCAAGTATTACCTGTGAGTGGGTTGAAAGGGACTAATATTGATAAACTAGAAGAGGCTATTTTAACATTGAGTGAAATTTTAGAGTTAAAGGCACCAAGTAAGGGTAGCGCTGAAGGATGGATTATTGAAAGTGAGCAAAAAAAAGGGGTTGGAAATGCAGCCACAGTTTTGATCCGAAAAGGAACGTTAAAGGCAGGAGATTTCATTGTAGCCGGTACAAAATGGTGCAAAGTACGATCATTAACTGATGACGCTGGCAAACGAGTCAAACAGGCTGGACCAGGTACACCGGTTGAAGTACAGGGGTGGAAAGAAATACCAGAGGCTGGTGATGAAGTTTTACAGGCTAAAAATGAACCTCATGCTAAAAGAGTTGTTGATAATCGAAATGAACGAGAGGGGCAGCTGCAGCAGATTAAAGATATTGAAGCTTTTAATGAAAAGAGACGACAAGAACAATTAGAACAAGGGCGACAACAGGAACGAGACGAGAGACTTAAACTTGGATTAGATGTTGAAGAGATTGAGTCTAATAATGAATCTGGCAAAGATTTGATGAAGTTTATTATCAAAGCAGACGTCAGTGGGTCAGCTGAAGCAGTTAAGGATTCAATTCAGGGATTGGGTAATGATGATATTGAAGCATCAGTTTTGCTTTCTGCAGTGGGGCCAGTAACTGAAAGTGATGTTGTAAGAGCTGAAAGTGCCGGTGCTACTATTTTAACATTCAATATGAGTAAAATTCCAAAAGATGTTGGATTAATTGCTGCAAGAAAGAATGTTGAAATTGTATCGCATACAATTATTTATCGATTATTGGAAGATGTTACTAATAAATTATCGGCACAGTTAAAACATGAAGTCAAACATAAGGTATTAGCTGAAGCATTAATCAAGGACGTGTTTGATATCACTGTTAAAAAGACTACCAAAAAGGTTGCCGGGTGCAGAGTTACTAATGGGGTTTTATCTAGAAAAGCAATGGTTAAAGTTTTGAGAAACCGGGAAGAAGTCTATGTTGGTCACTTTTCATCAATGAAACATCATAAAGATGAAGTCACTGAGGCTAAGAAGGATACTGATTGTGGGTTGGCGTTTGATAAATGGATTGGGTTTGACGTTGGTGATGTTATTCAAACCTATGAAGAGATTTTTATCCAACGACATTTGTAATTGGTTGTAAATAAATGTATATATAATACGTATATAAAGCTGTACATAAGTATGAAAACATATTATAAATATAAGTCATAAAATTTGTTACATAAAATATGGTCATTAAGTAAATAAAAAAAAACAGTCCAAATTATTTTAGTAGATGCTTTTTTTTTTTTTTTGGAAATAAAAATGAGGCTCATGTCATACAGTTAGAATAAATAAGGTACAAATTAAAACTAAATCAACTCATCCCCTCCAGCTGATTTCACATTGCGATTAACAATTTTTTTTTTTTTTTTTTTTTTTTTTTTTTGGTATTACATTATCAAATCTCCAATATCAATTTCGGGCATAGGAGTTTGTTGATATTCAGCAAACGCATGTTCATATTCCTTCATGGTATTTCTCCCCGTTGATACCACTCGCTGGACTTTAAAATGTATCGGCTCATTTTCATCTAGTGTCCCCAACACTTCGACCAATCTAACTCCTTCACCTATCTCTCTCTCAATGGTTTCATCTTCGTCTGCATTTTTTGGTAGAAATTTTTGCATCGCTTCATTACTTGAATATCGCAACTCGTTGAATTTTGCGAATTCCTTCAAAACTTGATCAAAAATCGATTTTGCTCGACTATCATTTCGTAATAATGGACTCAATTGTAATCTCATTACCAATTCACCAAGTAATGGGAACCATTCATTTTGGGATTTTAAAAAATTGGTGACTGCTTGACTTGGTGTAGTTTTGCCCAAATTTAGCCGTTCCTGCCTCGTAACTACCCTGGCTGCAATAGAAACATGTTTGAAATTTTTCAGTTTACCAACTAGATCTAATAGGGCCATCAACTCTTCGTCATGGTTAGTACTGAAATTGAGTGAATCTGTTGCAGGTCGGTTCTGCCAGGCAAGAACCATCTTTTCGTGCTCTTCTTCTGCCGATCTTTGAGCCTCACCATGACTCTGGTGGCTGTTATCCAGTGGTGGGCTGCTATCTGATGTCATATCGTGATGTGATAGAGATTGAGGTGGTAAATCCATATTGTTTATAATACACTTTTTTTAAGCTTTTATTATTTATTTATTATTATGATTATCTGTTATTTGTTACCGATCAACACACAGATAAGATAAGATATAAGAATCACTGGGATGCTTTATAGATTAAAAAAGGTATTACTACGCAATTGATACTTCGGTGTCTGTATAGATATATGACTCAAGAAAAAAAAATTAGTCTGGAACCTTCTATTGGAAAATCGTAAGAAAAAAAAGTTGATGAGGGGGGAAAAGAAAAAAAAAAAAAAAAAATAAAATTTTTTTGAGCTAGAACCGTTTGACGGTTAAACTCCGCGCCGTTTAAAATGAACTTTATAAGCATTATTATAAAGATAAGCTTCAATTTTTTTAGGTCAAATTGTGCTTAGACTTCAAGCCCTTTCAATATCTAGCGTTACGAGGACTGAAATTAAAGGCTTAACGATTTTCATTTTTCCAGATATTAAACATTTTTTAAATCTGAATTCTTAAGGCGGTAATTTTTTAAAACGGCTTAATTTGCCAGATAAGAAGACATTTATCTCCGTTTCCCGGAGATAAACTTTTTTTATTTTTTTTTTTTGTTATTTTTTTAAAAAATACTAAAGATAACTTATTCTAAATTTCATGTACAGTTTATTTATTCCTAATTTACCAACATCTTATTATTTAGTTGCCTTCTTGGCATCCTCTACTTGCTGCTTCAATTCATCTTCCCATTGAACCCCACACCACTCTTCGACGTATCCAACATTGTTGGAATCAATCTCAATAGGCATTTCACCATCTTGTACGGAGGTGGCTACAAATATTGTACCCCATTCCATCCCATCGTCTAGACTCTGAATTTCTGGTTCAAGAGTCATAATACTGTGTGGCATGACTTGTAATTCCAACTTTTTATTTTCAATTCCATTACCATTTTCCCCCAATTGTTTATATGCATCATCCTGATCGCTAAAAAATAATGGTTCCAACGTCTGTGGCTCGTATCTAACAACTTGTTCCGGATTCTTACCAGCAATGTGACTGAAATGCAAAAATGCTTGATCATTAGCTGCTTCTTCCATCGCTTTGACATATTCTGGCTTCTCACTTGAAGATGGCAACTCAATTTCTGGTAATTCTTCATCTTCATCCAACATTTCAACTTTAGAGGTGTCTAAATCATCATCCTCTTCTAAAAATTCAGAATACACTGATATGTAATAACATGGATCGAACTGTGGGAATCTTTTAGTTTGTAAAGAAACCCCAGTTGATCGTGCTTGCTTGACTGCGATTTTGGTTTCATTTTTTTCAACTGGTTGTTGTTTTGTAGCCTTGGCATCGAATGGCTTAGATGAAGAAGATGCGAATGGGTTACTAGATGCTTCAGTTGATGCAAATGGGTTAGTAGACGAAATTTTATCACCGCCAAACATTGATTCTCCAAGTTTAGAAATCTGTTTCTTTTTTTCCAATTCTTTGGCTTCTTTTTCTTTCTTTTTTAATTCGTCTTTTCGTTTCATATGTTCTTCATATTCATAATCTCGTTTAATCCCTCTGAAAGCTTTAACTGACCCAGCTTTTCGTCGGCATTTGGCATTTACACATGTAAAAACATACAACACACGATCATAGAACTCGTTTGTTACTAGCGGAGCACAAATTTGTACTAACAATTGCATTTCTTTGGAACAATTATCGCAGGTGTATAACTTACTAGATGGCACACTTTCTGGATGCAGCCACACTGGTTGGCCACCCATATGGTTATCTAATGCGTTCATTCTCTTATCAGCAGTATCATCTGCATACCCTAAGAATACAGTTGTGGTGCCTGCTTCGAAATCGCTTTCGTATTCACTGTCGGACATTTTTTTTTTTTTTTTTCTGGTGTTTAGAATTTGTTATGTGATAAAATTTTGATGGTTCAAAATTTTTTTTTTTTTTTTTTCCATTAATTGAAAAATTAATTATTATGCGGGCGCAAAACAGTAATACGGCTGAATAATTTCTAACCATTATTTGGTGCGTGGTAAATACTGCTGCATAAAGATTTTTTTTTTTTTAATGAATATACTCGAAATTTTGTCGCTGATGAAAAAAAAAAATATATTTATAGGAATCAAGTATATTTATACTAGTGGAGTTTTATAAATTCAAGTGGCAAACTAATGCGCCTTGTTTTATGCAAATAAATTATGACCTTTCATGGAACACCAACGCAGCTAGGGTGTATTCTATCTAATATAAACAAGCTAACTATTCGCACCACAAGAACCCTCAGGCACTTAAACTTAAGAATTGAAGTAAATTAATATCAATACGTCAAATACAAGGAAATAGAAAAATGGAATATCAAAAAATGCAATTAGTATTAAAAAGAAACAAAAAAGATTATAAAATTTCATCTTCACAAACAACTTCTTTCAAATCCTCACCTTCTTCTTCCAACTGGAAAATTTCATCCACGTTACCGACAACCTCATCATCACGAATAACTGCCGGCAATTTCCGGTCTTTGCCGCGCAATTTCCAGATTCGCTTGGCTCTTTCATTAGTGCCCAAATCCACAACTTCGAATTTGATTTTCCATATGTCCAATAAGGACGATAATCTCTTGGTTTGCTTCATAATACCCCGAATTGGTGATGCAAGTGATGTGTAAATATAGATTGGAGGGTGATCATCATCATCTGAATCTGAGTCTGAATCTTCTTCGCTAGCTGTGTCTGGCTTGACTTTGGCAGTAGTAGAAGTAGCGACTTTCGATGCATTGGATTTGGTATCTTTTGGAGGCTCTTTGGTAGAAAGCTTGTTAGATGCAGTAGTAGTTTCAGAAGCGATTTCTTTAGCCTTTGGCTCTTCAATTTCAACTTTGGCTGGTGAAATATCTTTAGTATCGTCAGTTTCCATAGTATCTGTAGTGTCTTTGGTAGTAGTACTACTTGTTTCCGTATCTACTTCAGTTGTTTCTTTAGTTGCTTCAGCAGTAACTGGAGTTTCAACTTCTGGTTTTGATTCCAGTTCTTTTTTATCGACGGATTTGGAAACCGGCTCGATCGTGTCGTTCAAAACATTTGACTGTGATTTTCCAGTTTTAGGGACCAGTTCTTCAGCTTCAAAACCTTCGGTTGATTCAGCAACACTGTCTTCGGCTGATTCAACATTGTCATTATTAATTGGAACTTTGGTTTCTGTGGAGGACTCGGATTTTTCAGCAGTATTTTCGTTATCTTCAACTGCTGGGATACACTTTTCAACTGAATTATCAGCTTCGGTCTCTTTGTTAGTTTCTAATTTGGTTAGTTCAGGGGCTGAGTTTTCAGATTGTTGTTCTTCGGCAACACTTGGTTCTTCAACAGCTTGTACAGCATTTGGTTCTTCAACTTGTTCATCGACCTTTAGGTCTTTAACAACCTGCTCGTCAACATTTGGCTCCTCGGCAACGTTTAATTCTTCATAAACTTGTCCTTCAGCCTTTGGCTCTTCAGAAGCTTCTTCATCAACAGCTTTATCAGCGAATACCACAGGTTCTGTTTCGTTAGTTGATGAACTAGAAGGTTTTTTTTCAGTCTCTTTAGCTTCCGTTTCAAACTCAGTAGCCTTAATATCGCTTTGAACTCTGTTTAGCGCTTCTACTGATTCTGCAGCCTCTACTTTTGCAGCTTCTGGTTCATCAACCTTATTTTCTTCTTCATTTGAAACCTTGGTTTCAGTTTCTTTGGCTTCAATGTTAGTATCTTTAGGCTTTGGTGTTTCAGTCATAGCTTCTTCATTTTTTAAATCTTTTGCATTATCCTCTTCAACTTGAGCTTCTTCTGCCATTGTTTGCTCTAGCACTTCATCAACCTGTTGTTTTTTAGCTTCATCACTAACATCTTTTGATTCTTTACTTTCAAAAATTTCAGCATTTGACAAAGCATCTCCTTCCTTGACTTGTTCATTTGATTCTTCATTAACTTTATCACCTGATACTTCCTGATTAGATATGGATTCAGTTTCCTTGTCATCTTCTTCATGCCCTTGTTTACGCGTTGCCGCATCTTGCTCAACTTTAACCTTATCTGCTTCATCGATCTCACCATCAATATCAACGGCATCAGTTGCATCATCAACCTTAACTGCCCCGTCTGCTTCGGCCTGGATCAGCTTTTTTTCTTCTTCACTTCTCAAAGGTAGCTGCTCACTATCGTCTTTAATTTTTTCATCCATTTCTTGAACAGCAGCGTCATTTCCATTAACTGCTTCATCGATCTCGCCATCAATATCAACGGCATCAGTTGCATCATCAACCTTAACTGCCCCGTCTGCTTCGGCCTGGATCAGCTTTTTTTCTTCTTCACTTCTCAAAGGTAGCTGCTCACTATCGTCTTTAATTTTTTCATCCATTTCTTGAACAACAGCGTCATTTTCATCAACTGCTTCATCGATCTCGCCATCAATATCAACGGCATCAGTTGCATCATCAACCTTAACTGCGCCGTCTGCTTCGGCCTGGATCAGCTTTTTTTCTTCTTCACTTCTCAAAGGTAGCTGCTCACTATCGTCTTTATTTTTTTCATCTATTTCTTGAACAACAGCGTCCTTCTCATCATCAGTTTCAGCTTTTACCTGCCCCTTTTCTTTTTCACTTCCTAATGGCAACTGTTCATCATTACTTTTGTCGGTTTCTTCATTATAATCGTTAACGACCGCATCGGTATCATCATCAACTTTAACCCCACCATCTGCTTCAGCCTTGGCTTGCTCCTTTTCTTCCTCACTTCTTAAAGGTACATTTTCCTCTTCCTTGTCTTCTTCATTTTGTTTAAGAGCATCACTAATGATTGCATCCTGATTTTCATCAACTTTAGCACTTTCTAAGATTTCGTTTTTCTCTTCTTGGGATCTCAAGGATGTGGACACGTCGTCGAGGTCTTTAGTAGCATTTTTGGTGGTATTATCATTAGTGTCACTATTTTTACTGGGTGAAGACTCATCCCCTAAAATTTCGAACGATTGTGCAGTGTAATTTCCAAGGTCCCCCATTTCGTTGTTGTGTTCTTGTTGTTGTTCAGCAGTGTTAGTGGAAGTATTAGTTAATGAGGTAGATGTGGTTGTGAAAAAAGTGGTGTCGCTGCCATCAGCTAATTCCTTGTGCTGTTGCGATACCCCCGATTTCTCCTGAATTTGTTGCTGTTCTTGCGGTGGTGGTGGTTGTGGTGCGAAATTTGTGGTTGTTGTGGTAATCAACTTATCACCATCAGAGCCATCAGCTTGATCTTTTACACTCTCCGACACTTCTACTTTATTAAATTGTTCATTTTCTTTCTTTGAAATGGTTGGACTAGTTGGTTCTAAATTTTCTTGTTTCACTTCGTTACTGAAATTTGAGACATTGTCATCCGTATTGCCATTATTAGTAGTGGTGGTGGTGGGACTGTTAAATTCATACCCATACTGAATCAAATCTGCTAAACTAGTTTCAGTGCCTTCTACCAACTCAAATTTACCTGCAAAGTCGTCCTCATTAGAATGAGTAGCTTCGTTTTTATCACCATTAGTTTCCTTAGCGCTGTTACCTGCATGGTCTACTAATATATTATCGTCAGCATTTTCCAATGAAGATTCCTCTTCTTGTTTACTACTACTACTACTACCTGCGTTTGGGTCCAATCTGCTTCTAAACTCACTCTCAAATCCTGTAGAATCAATTTCATCCAATGATGGTAATTTAAACTCCTCGCCTAATTTAGAGTCTTTAGATTGTTCATTAGCACCATATAAAGATTTATCGCTATTGATTGTATCATGGCTCTTATCAATACTATTGGTCTTATTGCCTGAACGCGCAACAGTTGGACTATAACTAGTATCAGCTAAAAACGAAGATTTTGCAGTAGTGTAGCTATCCTCGTCCACGGAGGATTCGTTGTTTATCTTCAACAACTTTTTAAAAAAATCCCTAAACGAATTCACTTTTAACGTTGGTACCTAATCTTTCTTTTTTTTTTGTCTTCTCCACAGACAATTTGAAGGTAATGAAGAAAGGAAAAAAAAAAAGGAAGAAAAAAAAAAAAAAAAAAA
>JAJLUN010000202.1:5780-28895 GCA_030564365.1 Blastobotrys arbuscula | reverse complement strand
GCATACCGTTTTCATATTGAATGCGAAGATCCATGGAGCGATATTGAAATTATGAGGCAGTTTGCCAGTCAAATCTGCATTTCAAAATCGAAGTTTGATAATTATAAGTTGTTTCATCGACGGATGGAACAACGACAGCCAGAACCCGCTCCTGATTAAAACCGGTATTTCGTAAAACCAACACACTCTTATAAGTATAACACTATTGTAATAAAGATATAGTATTTTAATATATTATGGAAATTGAAAAAAAAAAAAAAAAAACTATTAAAAGACAACAATCTTATCCAAGATTCATTGAGGTTGCTTTAGAATTACAAAAAGCTTATCGATTTTCTATTGAAACCACCAATCCAAGTGATAACATTGACATCGATCATGATCATGTTTCTCCGCAAACGACTTTCCGATAGTTGAGAAGATTCTGGATTAAGGGTATCTCTTATACAGTCAAAAAGAACGTAAAAAAATTGTGTGTTCATTGAAAAAGTTTATTCTCTTAACTAATCCAGTGTTTTTGATGGATTCCGGTTCATCTAAGCCGCATTCTCTATGGAATGTACCAGATGTGTGTGCATCGCCATAATTGAACCATGGAAAGTAATGGACATGATTATCAATATGGATTGGAACTAATTAGAACATTAATGATGGTTCTGGAATGCTTATGAGTTTTATGATTAAGGCGTTTTGATTTATTAATATACTTTTCAAGATTGTTATTGTTATTGTATAAGGGTCTGAAAAGTATAAGTAAGAAACATTTTGTAACATATAGATTTGGAGTTTTTAAGTTATATTTTTATATATTAATTGTAAACACTTTAAAAACTCTTAGCAGTTTTTTTTCAAAGTTGGGGATAATTTGTTATTTGATTCGGAAAATTCGTAGTAGCTCGAAAAAATAAGACAAAACCGGTTTTATGGCTTGTAAAAATTTGGTACGAATTGTACGAACATCAACAGCTTTATAAAAGTTAGTCTGAGTTAAGCGCTTGTAAAAATTTGGTACGAATTGTACGAATTGTACGAAGTTTACGAACATCAACAGCTTTATAAAAGTTAGTCTGAGTTAAGCGCGCATATTAAGATACCAAGAACATGTCTAATAAGATTAGTAAGTTATTTTATGCCTCTAGCAAACAAATGTCGGGAGCCGCAGACGGCTCAACAGTGCCGCAACATTTACATATATATATCAATACTAATACTAAGTGTTATAATGTGATATTTTATTTAAGGAACCACTAAGTCCAGAATAAAAGCCGCGGGAATTCCTGCTTCTCTCGGAATCTAAATTTTTTTTCAACAAAACTCCTGAAGCGGCGGTTTTTGTAACGTGGCGGTCTATGCAAGCAATTTACGCGTGGATGAAATGATTGGACCCCAAAACCGACCCAACGTACGTTTAATGAAGATCCGCATATTTCCAAATCGTAAACTTTCATATTCTTTTTTGATTTGAATAGTAATCTTTAATTTTGAAAATATATGTTTTAAAGCTGAGAAATGTTTGTAATATGTTTGCTGAAAATACGCCAGAATATCGCTCGAAAATAGTTTCAAATCCTGTTATTTTGCCTAAGCGGACATATTAATTGTTTGAGTTATGAATGTAATTTATATACCAAGGCCTTATCTATTTATCTAATTAAAAGCCAATTTTTGCTTTAAATATATAGCGATCTTAGTAAACATGACACACACCGTAAGATGAATTTAAAATTATTCCTTCCCTGCTCATTGCCAATTTTTGAAACCTAGGAATTCTGTGATGTCCCATAAATAACTTTTGTCGAACACCCTGGTCTTGGTATTCAACTCATTTCCCCACAACCATCCTACAATAAGTTAACAACCAGTCCAACTCTAAAACAATAGGTCTATATACCCGTTAACGTTATTTAAGCACCGATAACTATATCTTGCCAAGATCTATTGTACTTTTTCATCACTCAACATAATATTTCAATTCATTACCCCTTTCTCCTCCACATTGGACAACTAAAATTAAAATCGATTAATTGTGTGAGTTCGTTCACATCTATTGGTCAGGATCTGTTGATTATACAGTTCACCAATCGTAGGCCAACTTTGTGTTTTTGTTTTGGACATGTGTTTTTTGATAACTATTTCCCTCTGTTATTTCGATTTTCTCTAATAATGGGCAATATCAACTTTTTTACGAGACTGCATCGTTTACGGATTGTGTAAGTAATAACCGAAGAACCTGAGCCTATAGACGTTTTAGTTGTCTACCACGTTTTTCAGTATACCACCATACAACTTCATTATTCCAATCATTAATAACTAAAAATTATTACTTTAGACTGGATTGTTTATTTTTTCCAACTTAATTTAAAGAAATACCAAAATTTCAAAGAGTAACATTTCTTTTCATGATATTCAAAAAATTGTGACGTTATTAATTATAATACGCAGATCATTAGCGTAGCTCATCCTTTTTTATTTTTATCTTTTTTATTTATTATTCGTTTTGATGGATGTATACCATAGGTTTGAACCACGTTTTTTTTTTTTTTTTTTTTTTTTTTTTTTTTTTTTTTTTTTTTTTTTTTTTTTTTTTTTTTTTTTTTTTTTTTTTTTTTTTTTTTTTTTTTTTTTTTTTTTTTTTTTTTTTGATTTTCACAGATCTCCCCAGTTAATCAATTTACATAAAATTTTTTGATTTTTAGTCCCCAGAATAAAAAATATTATTATAACTTATTTGGGAAAATGCTGAAAATTAATGATAATAAAAAATAAATAACGGTTACAACCGGCTGAGATTTCATCGGGTTTAAACAACTCCACGTTGTCCCAGTTCAGGTTCAAGCATTGATGGTTTTTTGCAACCTTATAAACTATGAAGAAAGATTATATACGTAGGTATACAACCGCCGGTAAAAAAAACACTACATAACCAGCTAGGCTGGTCAATATGAAAAGCCGACTCAAATACTTAACGTATTTGAACATTAAAGAGGCCCGAAAATTTCGCAGCACGCTTTTGTTCCTGATTTAAACCAATTTTTTGTACAGTACAAATGTCGGGCACATGAACATATGATATGATATTATAGTTCCTACTCCTACAGCTTAACTAAATAGAAGCAGCTAACATTATATAACACTCTGTGATTAATAAACTAATACCAATATCCATCGATAGATATCTGTGCCAATTTTTTTAAGTGCCGAATCGTACCATCACAGAATGATCACTGAGCTGAAGGTCTAGCCTACGACGACCATAATACTGGTCTTTTCTACAAACTAAACTTTATTGGCAATCACCCTGTGACCTCGGGATCCCAACCGCGTACGGTTACAAAACAGAACCAAGGGGAGCGGGATCTTAAAAAAAAGCATATTTCATAACGTTTCCGACGAATAATACCACAAAACCAAGAAAAAAAAAAAACAGGAAAAAAATTGGCAAAAGACAAGCCTATTAGATCGACATAGCTAAGCTTAAGTTCACAGCCATACTATACTTAACGGTCTTTCTTTTATTTTTTAAATCATACTTTTTTTACCAAGAAAATTCGATCTGATGGATCTCACAGAATGAACTAGCCAAGACCCACGATGTTAAAGTGTTGAATATGATTGGGTGGAGTTCACGGAGGAAATAAAAAATTATAGCCCTTGTAAGAATTTTCATTTTTTTTCTAGGCGTTGTGCGCACAAAAAAGTTTCTCCCAATTTTTCTGGCGCTACTGAAATTTAGGAATGCTCAAGTTGTTTGTATAAGCCCCATTGATAGCGCACATTGATAATCGCGCGGCTCACCCCCAATTTACACTTAAACAGGCTTAAGCCATTGTATATTCATATGATACAGCGATTCACGTTTATTATTTTCTTTTTATCCATTATACTTTCTAAAACAAATGTGTTTTTTTTTATTTTTTTTCTATTTTTTTTTCCGTAACCATCAAATTCGATTTTAGAATTGAACCCACGTTTTTTATTTAATTTTTTTCTTTTTTATTTAATTCTTTTTTTTAATTTTTTTTTTTTTTCAATAGTTAAATATTTAAACGACAATTTAGATTTTATTGCTAGCTTTTATATAAATAACCCAAAACTCCCTCATTGTTTTTTTGCTAATGAAATTGCTTCTTAACAACTCATTAAACATTTGCATTTCCCAACTTCTTACACAGCAATAAGAATAATACTAATAATAAATGTCAGATAATCCTGGACATCTCGATCCTAAGGATCACCGCCGTCATAGCCAGCAGCATACACACCACGCACCCATTGCCGGAATGATTCCTGTTCCTCATGGTGTTCAAGACTATGATACTATCGACGGGTTTTTGGTAGAAAATGAAGACTACGTTAAACCAAATGAAAAAGACGAAAAAGAAATCTTTTCATACCTTTTGAGACCTGGTGATTCATACGACACTGAAGGTACATACTGGGCAGATATGCCATTTTGGAAAAAATTCAACTTTGTTCGAACAGTTGACGCAGCAGAAACGAAACGAGAATGGGGGAATTTATGTAAAATGTTTAAAGAGGATCCGCTAAGTCCCGTTAGTTGGTATTTTCGAAACTGCGTTATTCCTGGTGCAGGTTTAGGTTTGGAAGGGTATGTGTTGTTTTCGATTGGTAATATTGAACCATTGTTTGCCAGTGTCTGGCCGGAATGTTGGGACACCCATGAAGTTTGCAATAAAAACTGGACTAGTGCAGTTACATATTTAGAAATCTGCGGTATTATTGTGGGGCAAATTTTAGTCGGTGCTATTGGTGATGGTATCGGTAGACGATTTGGGTTAATTCAAGATGCTTCCATCATGTTGTTGGGGTTAGTCATGTTGACTGCTTCTTGGGGTACTAGTTTGAATGGGTGGGTTATTTGTTATGCATGGTCGTTATTTTTCTATTCTATCGGTGTTGGTGGTGAATATCCAATGACTGCCACAAGTGGTATGGAGAATGGAGCAGTTACTAGAGCCAGTTCAGCAGAAGATCGATTACACCGGGGAAGAAAAGTTACTCAAGCATTTTTAATGCAAGGGTGGGGTCAATTTTTCAACCAAGTTTTGTTAATTTTGTTGTTACTAATTTTCCACCATGGTAGTGGCTCACCACCTTATTCAATGGTTTCAACACAATGGACTTTTAGAGTAGCATTTGCATTACCAGCTGTTGGTACCTTATGGTTGGTCTATTATCGAGCGTATAAAATGCCTAATATTTCAAAATCGTTGGAACAAGCAAAGAAAAAAAATAAAGTTACAGGATATGATGTTAAAAGTTTGAAACTTGCTTGCAAATATTTTTTCCCAAGAATGGTTGCTACTGCAGGTGCCTGGTTTGCGAATGATGTTTTCTTCTATGGGAATAAATTGTTTCAAGGGGAATTTATCAAAGTTTTGAGTCCAGGGAACGATAGCGTTATGGTCGGCTGGTTGTGGAATTTGATCAACATTGGTGTCTCGTTATGTGGTTATTACTTGGCTAGTTTTTTGATTGATAACAAATTTTATGGTCGAAATCGAATGATGCAAGTTGGATTTTTCATGGATTTTGTGTTGTTTGTGATTCCTGCATTCAATTATGAGTATTATACACAACCTGAAAACATTTCGAAATTCCAAACAATGTATTTCTTGTCCAGTTTTTTTAATCAATTTGGTCCAAATAGTGTGACATTTATTGGTACGTTAATACCCTTTCCGCCGCATATAATGCGGCGGTTTTTTTAAAAGATAAAAAAATACTAACACATTTTAGTTGCTGCTGAAGTCTATCCTACCTCTGTTCGAGCTACTGCTCACGGTATTGGTGCCGCCGCTGGTAAACTTGGTGCATTACTTGCATCCGTTTTATACAACTATATTGACACGCAAACCAAGTTTTATGTTGTACCATGGTTTGGTTTGGCCGGTATGTTTGTGACCTGGGCATTTTTACCAGATACCACTGGGTTAGATTTAGCCGAACAGGACCGTCGATGGAGATATATCACGGAAGGTCGAGGAGAAGATTATCATGGTATTGCCATCCACCCACGACATTTGTCATGGTGGGAGCGATTCCGAGGTATTTCCAAGCGATATGATGCTGAAGTTGACTACAAGCAAAAAGTTACTGAATTACGACAAGATTGGGAAGACCGTCAGCGGAATAAATTTGCTGAAGCTGATCGAAATGAACCAGCTGAAGATGATGATTTGACTAAAGAAGCCCATACATATTTCCATCGAACTAGTCCAATGATTTTAGCCAATAAGCAACCAACCGGGAGCGAGAAGATGCCAGATTTGCAATTACCAGAAGCTAACGACATTGATGAAAATGAAAAAGATAAATAAATTAATAGCAGTAATAGTTGATGATAACAGTTTAATGAATTATGAATTTTATAATATATGATGAGGCATACAAAGCACCCAATATGTAGTATACGAGTTCTAAAATCGTATTAAAAGTACACCAAGATGGTTTAAATATTAAGGATTGCGCCAGTTACATAAACTTGCCTAAAAGTTATCAATACACTTAAGCCAGCCCGTAAACTCTACCTGGGTGGTTTATTCTAATTGGCACGTGAATTAAAGCTTACATGTATTGTTAACAAAACTTAATTACACAGTAGTAAATACTCGTTTCTTTGCCATTCTATCTACTTTATCTTGATGTTCCTTATCATCAACAAATTCTCGTTCATGAGACTGTCTCCAAGTGGTCTGGACAATGTTTAGAGCAGCCATATTGTAACCCAAAACATTTTTTTGCAAGTCCAAAGAAGTTCGTAAATTCTCACGAACAGACTCAATAACCTCTCGAACCTGGATACCTGTAGCACTTGCAGCAGCAACCAGCTGTTTATGATGAACTCGCAACACAAAGAATAAAACCCGGCAAATTAATGGAGTCTTTGATTTAAACTCACCAGTTCTAGTCCACAATTTGATAAAATTCAACAACTCTTTAACACGTTCAAATGGTAATACCAGTAATGCATCTTCCAACTGAGCAGGTAAGATCTTCGCCAACACACTCAACACGTACTGTTCTGCAGTTAAATTCAAATGTTGAAGAATAACGTGCCTGGCTGGTCGATGGGCCTTTGGTAAATTAATTCTATCCAAGTCTTCGGTCCCGATTTCCAAAGCATCCATTAACCGCTCACCAGCTTTTAACGACTGCATTGTTTGTTTCCCGGCTCTACCTTTTTCTTCATCATTATTTCCTTCTTCTTGATTCTCATTTTCTAATAAAGTTTCTTCATATTGTTCTTCTCGTTCCTTTTCACGTTCTTCTTCGATAAATAATGGTTCATCAAATTGTTTCCAAACTCTAATACTCTTATCATGAGACCCGGATACAATAACATTTTCACCCACAGCTAAAGCCCATACTTCGGAATGATGGCCAGGCGTTAGTGTTTGAATTAATACAAATTTATCACCATCCCAATATTTAACCATGTTATCTTTACCAACACTGAAAAAATTGTGGCTTGCTGGCTCGAATTGAACGTTCATGATACTATCATCGTGGGCAAATATGGATTTATGACAATCACCAAAATCCATCCCCCAAATCTTGATATTTTTATCTGCGGAACATGTAACAATCTTTTTACCATCATGAGAGATATCCATTGATAATACCGGTAATTTGTGTCCATATAAATTTAAATAAAACTTTAATGTATCGACGAAAAAAACCTTGACAGTGTAATTTAGTAACGAACATGCAATATATTTATTATCTGGTGATAATCTCACACTCATCACATCTTCATCCAGTTCTAATGTCTTTTTGTGCTTCAGCCTCATTCGTCCTACAGTTTTTAGTGTACCCGGGACTTGTTCCTGTGATACTTTGAATTCCCAAAATTTGACCAATTTGTCCTTACCACCGGCAGTAACCATGGAAGTTCCTTCCAACCCCATATGACAATGTAATGACCATAATTCACCATCTGGATGTGCATCAATCTCGTCAATCATTTCGGCACTGGCAATATCAAATAATTGCAATTTCCCATCTTTAGTACCAACAATAACTAATGAATCCCCAGGTAAGAATGATGCACAGGTAGCGTATCCACATTCCAAAGTTCTCAAACAATTACCAGTATTAATGTTCCAAATTAATAATGATTTATTGGCCCCACTGGCCAATAATTTATTATCACGACTTAATGCCAATGCTCGGACATCTGCTCGATGACCCAATTCAATTGCATAATCCGCTTTCTTATCAGTCTTTAATGTCTTTGAAGTTGGAATAGTATATCCAACCACACTATTATTATTCAAACTCATTACAATCATCAACTCTTTCTTCTTATTTAACCCGCCGCACCAATCAAAGCCTACCAATTTTGCTCGGGTTGGAATAACTGCATATTGTACAAATCGCTCAGCCACATCATCTTCACTAACCGTAGATTCAGTGCCTTTCTCCTTAGCTCGTTTGTGTTTTCTTGCTACTGATTTCTTCACCTCATCATCATTTCGAATCTTCCAAACTTCAATACTTTTATTATTACTGACTGCAAAAAAATTAATCTCTTTGGAAAATTTAATTTCTGTTCCTTTATCACCACTCTTTTCCAACGTTCCTAATAACTTTAACTGTTCGCCTAGATCTCCTTCATTATTGAACTGCCAAACTTTCATTTCTTTATCATTACTCAAACTCATCACCAAATTGTCTTTACAATCCAACCCCCAGCACTCACCTTTGTGTGCTACATGTGTTTCGATACAATGCTGGGTATCCAAATCCCATAACTTAATCAACCCCTCTTTACCCCCAGAAATTATCATATTCTCTTCTAAAAACTTGACTTCGCTCACCATATCTCTGTGGCCTCTTAATCGATACAACCCTACTTCACCGACTAGATCCCAAATGATAATATCACTGTCTTTACTACCACTAGCCAATCTTGTTCCCGACGGATCAAACGTTAAACAACTAATCGCAGTCTTATGTCCGTTGAAGGTCACCATGATCTCTCCACTAGTTTCGTCCCACACGCGTATACTACCATCTTCGTAACCGGCAGCAACAAGCCCATTTGTTTCGTAAGCTAGCTTACATACTGAACTTGATAATTCGCCATCTTGCCATTTGGAAATTCGTTCGCTTTTTTTTAGATCCCATTGTAGTACGTGCTCTAACCCACCTGTGTAGACTTTGCCGGCAGATGAGTTAGGGACCCATAAAATGTTACATCGACTGGATACGACACCAAGTGAGTTGATTGGTTCGTACCTTGTGTATGATTTGACCATCTTATGCTATATTAATATAATGAATGAGATGAAAATTTTTTTTTTCAACATATTTTTGAAAAATTTATCACCGAAGAAAAAAATAATCTTCGCGCGCCTCACACATAACGTACGGCTGAACATTTAAAAAAGAATAAAATAAAATAAAATAAGCATAAATAAATCATTTATAAAAAAACTAATTAAATACCTTTCCCACTAACACTTTTGGCAATATTGACACCTGATAACTTTTGTAAATATTGGGCAGTAGGTTGTGCCTTTCGTACTGATCTAATTTCATCCGCATTGTACCCAGGAATTCGAATATTCCAGTTTCGTTCCAAATGTAATTGCATATCTTTTGCCTCCAAAGCTTCAGATTTTCGATGTTTGGCCAATCGGCATGAGAAGCTTGTAACACTAGTAACAAATTCATCTGCCAGATCCAATAGCAACTCTTCCACATCACCATCTATTTGCGTATCTTCATCACCAACAACATTGGTAACTAATTCTCGCAACTTTCTTTTACTCAAAACCCGTTCACCAGTTTCAACCACTGGCACCTTTGTTACCGCTGGGGTATTCAAAGCACTAGCGCCAGAGCTATTGCCACTAGTTAGAGTAGGCCGCTGCTGTTGTTTATTAGCAACTGGCGGTGGAGTAGCAACACTTAAATTTTCTGGAATTGAAATAGATTGTACTTGAGGACGATTTGTAGTCATCGCATGGGCTGCACCAGTTTGCTGGTTTGGTGGATTAGGTCGGGCTGATGGACCAGTTTTTGGTGTATTGACGTTTGACATCGAAGCGCCGGCGCTACCTGCACTATCAACTGTCTGTGCAGGTTGTTGACTAGTGGCTCTGTTATTAATAGAGGTAGAGGTAGAAGCAGGAGCAGGACTTGGAGCAGCAGCTGAATTTGCTGATGGTGATTGTTGAGCTGCAGGCATTGCTGGTTGTTGGTTTTGTGGTTGTGTAGTTGGTGCGTTAGCGTTACCTGTATTTTGTTGCTGTTGTTGTTGCTGTGGTTGTTGATTCTGAGATGCGGCTTGAGCCGCATATTGTAGCACGGATTTCAACTGGACTTCAATATTTCGGTACTTTTCTCGATTAGCAAGAGTGTTCTGCTGTTCATTGTTCAATTGATTCCGTTCAGTTTCCAATAAGTTTGGGGTTTTTAACGACTCTTCGATTTTACTCAAACGCTCGGTAGCCTGTTGCTGCATCTTTTGATACTGTTGGATTTGTTGAGCACGAAAAGCTTGTTGTTGCTGTGGTGTCATTCGGGCAAACTTTTTCTGTTGTTGGAGTCGCTGTGCTTCCATTTGATTGGTTGGCCGTGCCTGCTGAGCTGGTCTTGCTTGCGGAGCCGGTCGTGCAGCAGGTGCTTGTGGAGTAGGTGCAGCAGGTGTTGGAGCTTGAGCTGCTGGCGTTTGCGCTTGTGGTTGAGCCTGTGCTTGTGGTTGAGCCTGTGCTTGTGGTTGAGCCTGTGCTTGTGGTTGAGCTTGCACTGGAACTGGGGCTGGTGTGGGTGCATGTGGTTGTGGCGTTTGTTGAGGTTGCGGAATCTGTTGATGATGATGATGTTGTTGTTGTGGCTGAGGTTGGCTCTGCGGTTGTGGTTGTGGTTGTGGTTGTGGTTGTGTTTGTTGTGGTTGTGGTTGTGGTTGTGGTTGAGGTTGAGGTTGAGGTTGAGGTTGAGGTTGTTGCTGTTGTGGTTGTGGTTGTTGCTGTTGTTGGTTCTGCGGTTGTGGTTGTGGTTGTGGTTGTGGTTGTGGTTGTGTCTGCTGTTGTTGTTGAGCCTGAGGTTGATTTTTTTGCTGCTGTTGCCTTTGCTGTTGTGCGGCTCTCTGTCGTTGGTGAAATTGATGTGCAATAGACAGCTGCTGCTTTTGATGATCGCTCATTGGAGCCAACACCGGTTGTTGGACCCCTGGCTTATTTTGATTCTGCGTATAATATTGATGCAAGATACTTTTAATCTGTTGAGCTCTCAAAAAATGGCCTTGACCTTGGGTTGTTTCTGGACCAGCTGTGACCACCGCGTTCAATTCTTCCTGGTATTTTTGAACAAATCCTTGGACGTGTTCCGGAGTTAGATTTGCGATTCGGTTTTGCGCGTTAGCACTTTGATTGTTCATGTTGGAATAAATAAATATAAGCAAAGATGTTACCTAACGTCCGTTTGATAATAGTTTCTATTCGTCGTGTCGTCGAAAAATTATTAAATTTATGAGGTGATGTAGAAATTTGACAACCACCACTAGGCAATTGGGAAGTTCCATGGCACTTAATTTAATTAATATTGTAACAGATTTTACGTGCGGCAGTAAAAAAAAAAAAAAAAAAAAAAAGCCTAAATTTACAGATTAAATTAAAGTATAAAAGTGTAGTAATTTAAAGTTGAGGTCTAATCCATTCTACAAATTCATCAATAATAGTAGGCCATGATCCCTCTTCATCATACTCTTCTAAAGTTGGATCAGTCATATGGTATTTTGCAAAATCCCAAATCATATTCCAGCTATCTTTAGTAATAGCTTTTCCGGCATACTCTTCCTTTAAAAAAGTCAGCCATTTTTCTAAATGTGGATATCGATCTGTTAATAACAATCTCCACAATGGTTCGGCAGTATCCATAGGTAAGACTCTTTGCCCGTCAGATAAATTAAATACAAAAGTGTAACGATAAACTTTGGTAAAATATTCATAATTATTCGCATCACTGTTCATCCAATTCTTAAATTCCACACATCGTTGTTGCATGGAATTCAGATTTGTACATAATAATCGTTGCCATCCAGCAAGAAACCCTTGCCTTGTAAACTCACCCAATGCTGGTGCTTGTAATTCCATCGCCACTGCTAATGCTACTTCATCATTTGGATCCACTTCCAAATCTTCCAAAAATTTAATAGTTCCAGCGATACCGATTTTATCTTTTTCTTCTTTATATTCGTCAAAAATGCTGTTCAATTGTTGTTGTTGCCGTTGGGATTTTTCCAGAAATTGTGGCCCGCTGTACCCACCAGTCTCAATTATGAACTGCATAGCTCGTTCTAGTTTCCATCCGCATTGTTGAAGTAGATCTTGCGCATATGTTCGATGAATCCCTGTAGCGTCCATCAATTGGCGAATACTTTGTTGTTTTTGATTGTTCTACAGTTATTAGTATTGAAGCTATCAAGCAAAAAAAAAAAATAGATATTTTAGCATTTAACATACGTTCATGATAAATACAAGATGCAAATGAAAAGGGTTGTACTGAAAAAGGTTTGGTGGGTAAAACGTAGGAGGTAAAAAAAAAATTGTTTGAAAAAAAAAAGTTGTTTGATTGTGATAAAAAAAAACTCTGGTAGTGCTGCATGTAACAGTAGTAGAACAGTAGTGGGAATTTTACGCATAAACGCTGTATGTAACAACCCAATAGACAAGATTACGGGAACTGATAGATCACTACGCTTTTGTTACCGCTTATTTATTTTTCTTTTTTCTTTTGTTAACGTATGAACTAATGTTGATAAATATTTATGGTGCCTTTTCAACTACCGTATCTAAAAATGATTTGATCTGTTTAAGCATATCCAATTTAACATCTTGAGGAACCATTTCTGATTGTTAGTTGACATTCGAATAGAGATACATACCCGCTGCTTTTGGTTCAACACGTTTCCAGATAGGTCCAAAATTGGAATCTTCGACCCCACTCAATTCTTCTATAAAAAATGTTAGATGTTTTATTATTAATAGTATTTACCTAATGCGATTTGGTTCACATCATCAAACCAACCATTTGATTTGAGCTTTTCTCTAAGTTGGTTTTTTAATCTTCTAGTTAGCGATATTAATGTAGCAATTTACGTACTTGTCATATTCACCACTTTCTATCAATCGTTTAACCACCTCATCTTGAAGTGCGTTGGTCATATTTGTAGGAAAAACCAATGTGGTTGTCAACTAGAAGTTTTTTTTTTGTTTTTCTTTTTTTTTCTGGTGATGTAAAAAAAGCGTCCTCCTTAGCGCTGGCACACTTTAGGTAAACCTTTCCAACTCAACATAAACAGGCGTTATCAACTACAATTTTTGTATATTTCATTTTTAACAGTTGATTATAGAAAATGAAACCGTTTGATCTAGCTGCAGCCAAAGTTACAAGGACCGAAAACTTGAATACAGGAGACGCCAAATGGGTTAGAATTGAAAAATGTTATTACACAGACGCCAGCGGGAAAGAACGAGACTGGGAATTTGGATCAAGACGTACCCGGGTGGAAGGTAGTGATGTCGATGGATGTGGCATTCTGGCTATTTTGGAAAAACCTTCTGGAAATGAAATTGTACTACAAAAACAATATCGGCCACCAGTTGATGGCATTTGTATCGAAGTGCCAGCGGGGTTGTTGGATCCTGACGAGTCCATTGAAACTTGCGCTGAGCGTGAACTATTCGAAGAAACTGGCTACATTGGTAAAGCATACAAGGTCAGCCCACCAATGTTTAATGACCCTGGGTTTTGTAATACCAATCTTAAATTAGTCCATGTATCAATCGACTTGGCTGATCCGCGCAATCAGAATCCTCAACCACAATTAGAAGAGAATGAATTTATTGAAACTTTTACGGTACAATTGGCTAAATTGCCGGACGCTTTGCGACGATTGAGTTTAGAAGGATACATATTAGATGCTCGTATTCAAAATATTGCAGACGGGATCGAACTAGCTAGACAATATAAATTGTAATTTTAATAATAAACTTCCCAATATTTTTTTTTTTTTAATTTCCACATCACCAAAATAACCTTAATACGATTTGACAAAATTATTAATACATATATAAAAATGACTAACAGCGAATACTGGATCTTCGGATATGGCTCACTATTATTTAAACCGCCTCCATATTACGACCAGAAGGTTGCTGGATATATTAAAGGGTACGTGCGACGGTTCTGGCAGTCTAGTAACGATCACCGAGGGACCGTCGAAGCTCCAGGTCGGGTAGTAACTATTATTGAGAAATCGTTTTGGGAAACTTTAGATGATCCACATCCTGCTAGTGCTAGTGATACAGTATGGGGTGTAGCTTACAGAATTAAAGAAGAGTACGTGGAGTATGTTAAAGAATATCTTGATATTAGAGAAAAGAATGGGTATTCTATCCATACTGTGCCATTCCATGTGGATAATAATGAAGATGAGGAAGGGACAACCATTCCATGTATTGTTTATATTGGTACTCCGGAAAACGAGGCATTCCTAGGGCCCCAAGATCCATATAAGTTGGCGAAACATATTGTACACTCCCGTGGGCCTTCCGGTGATAATAAAGAATATTTATACAAATTGGGACAATCTTTAAAGGAATTAAGCTCGCATGCACACGATGAACATATTCAGGAATTGGTAGATTTGGCTAAGAGAATTGAAAACGAACACTAACACTAACATCAGATATATAGATAAAAAGTAATAGGTGTGTAGATATTGTTATAATGGTTTATTATGGTAAATTTTATTAATTATGAAACAATAAAAATGCTAGAAAAACAAACTAAAAACAAATATATACTCATTAACAATACTACTTGACATCAGAATCCCATTTAATAGACTTTCTCCGATCGTTTTCCTCTTCCTCTTCTTCATCCTCTTCTCGAATCGCTGGTGGGACAATGTTATGCTGTGAGGAATTTTGTAAAGTACCAGTAGAGTTGGAGGTTGTCCGGATAACTTCTTCATCGTCACTATCGTCGTTGTCATTATCGTCCAGCCCTAGTGCCGCCATTCGTCTCTTCCGTTCAACTTCGGTTTCTTCGGTATCGTCCAAATCAACATCATCGTCAACATCGTCTTCATCACTTTCATCATGTCGTGCCTGCAAAAAGTTTCTAGGCAGTTCTTCACCATTACTACTACTATTGCTATTACTTGATGTTGGTTGTTGTAGGACCATTTCCTTCAAATGCTTCTTCATAGTTTCTTCATCAACAGTCAATCGCTCTTCTTTACCATCGATTCGAATCAACTCATCATTTGGATCGGCCTGCTGTGGTTTCCCGTCTCTTTCAACATCTTGATTGACACTACTAGTATTGGCAGCTTGTGATGACGATGCTTGTGCATTCGGACTACTACCGCCTGCACCTGATTGAGAATCTTGTCGCTTCAAACCAACCCAAGTTAACGTTTTATCAAACCCTTGCATGAACGTTTTCATAGCATCATTACCCTGTTGGGTATTTTCACCTCGTCGTCGATTAATTCTATATCTTCTAATAACCTCTCCTTCTTCATTCTCAACGATAATAGTATCATCCATTTGATATGCAGTAACTTTGAGACCATCTCGTCTACCACTAGATTCGGAGGGTTTAACACCATCGCGTAGTTTTGGATAATGTTCATGTTCGCCTTTGGGTTTTGACTTTTCCTTGTCTTTGGTATCAGAATTAGAGTCACTAGTTGAAGCATCTGGATTGTCAATAGTAGTAACAACTTCACCATCTGGGTTCTCAATAATGACATGACGGCCTTCTTGATACGCTTCATTACCCTCGTTTTCCAGCTCGTCTCTATCTGCTTGAGTGACATTATTCCCTGATAAGTCAATAGCAGTAGACTCTGGCTCTTGTCGCTTAGCATCTCTCTTTTTTCTCCTTTTCATACCACCAGCTGGTTTAGCAGCTTTACCACCAATTGAAAATTTACTTGGTTCTTCGGTATCAACTTTATGTAATGACAACGTCTTACCACCTTCAATTCTTGGCAATCGTTGTAACCATGATTGGTTATTACCATTAGTGGTATAACTCATGGTGATGGTCATGTTGTTCAATCGTCGACCCAATGTGAATACTGCCACTGATGACCCGTGAACGAGAATTGAAGAGACGATTAAAAATGTAACAATCGGCCAAATTAATACCAAAGCATTGTAATGAGGAGTATCCTTCGGTGGTAATTCTCGTAATGGAGTCGTGTGCCCTGTTTCTAATTCAGCACGTACCTAAAATGTGTTAGTTTCTTATTATTTTTATGCAAGGGGTAAAAAAATATTCTGCCGCATGTCACAGAATACAATAAGCCGCGCAGGTTTATTTTTATTTTTTAACTTACCAAAATGCAGATGTAGATAGCACCAACACCGATTGGACCGAACCAACCGCAAAATAATGCTTCTCTCCAAGTTCGAATATCTGGACAGAGAGGTTTGATTGCCAACATAATTGGAACTCGTTTACCAATTAAAACCAAAATAGTAATAATAACCAACCTCCAAGCGCTCAATCCAAGAGTACCATCGTTAAACATTTGCCATGGGACAATGGCACCAAAGTAGACAAAAAAACTCATGTTAATCAACAAATCCAACACATTAGAAACGTGAGATAATTCGGTTTCCTTTTGATATCTTGCATTCCAACTGAACGCTGTACCAGCTGCAAACGCAACCAGTAATTCATCTACACCAATCAACGAACAACCGGCACAAATAAATGATAAAAAGAAGAACATACTCAAAAAGCTTTCTCTATCAATTAAACTATGCTTTTGAGCAAATTGGATCATATGTCTACCAAGCCATCCAATAACAGCCCCCAAAATGCATCCAAATAAACATTCATACAAAACTGTAATAACAATCCAATTAAATGCAATTTTACCATGTTTATTGGAAAAATGCAAACAATAGATCCCAATATATGCAAATGGGAAAGCCATACCATCATTACAACCTGATTCACAACTCAACAAATTTCGAACGTGCGCCGGAACTCGTTTGGCAAATTTCCCTTTACCAACCACGGCAGATGCCAAAACAGGATCGGTAGCAGTAACACAAGCTGCAATAGTTAATGATTCAATCCAACTTAGTCTAGGAATCAAACCCCAAATGAACAAACTTGCAAAAAACCACCCAACAGTCATGACTGGAACTAATAGCATAAAAACTGACAGCCAATGTCGCAGCATGTATTTTTTGGGCAATTCAACAGCCACCGCAAAAATTTGAACACATAAAACAACTCGTGATAATTCTAACGTGATTCGGTCCGTGTTACCCCATTCTAAAGGATTGAACCAATTTAATGCATGAGGTCCTACAATAACCCCAAAAATTGTCGCAACGGTAGCTTCACCGATATATAGCCGTTCTTTGACGAATAATGATACTAAAGAAAACACTGCAGTAAACACCCCCAGAATCAAGTATGCTCGGTGAGGAGCATCACTTGATATATGATCCCAGGCCATTTATTTATTTCCCTTTTTATTTTTTGGCAGAATTTCCCTTGAATATTCTTTCTCTTTTGGCTAGTTAGTAAATATATTTCTTCAGCCGTTGTCTAAATTTCTTCTCTCCTTTCCAAGTATAATATGATTAAAATTTAAATTCAACTAATGATACAACACATAAAAATATTTGATTTGAATATATCGATGAAATGTGCTGAGAATGTAGTTGAGTTGTTGAAAATACTGTCTGTATGTGTTTTATCTATAATATCGAACAGTAATAACTGAATAACAAGGTATCAACAAAAAAAAATTTAATAAGGACCAAAGAATGATAAGAAGAAAAGATTAATAAGGAGAGGGAAAAAAAAAGGGAAAGTTAATAATTAAAAAAAAAAAAAAAAAAAAAAAAAAAAAAAAAAAAAAAAAAAAAAAAAAAAAAAAAAAAAAAAAAAAATAAAAAAATTTAAAAAAAAAAAAAAATTTTAAAAAGATATTTTTTTTTTTTTTTTTTACTTTGCTGGGAACGCAAAAAAAAAAAAGATAAAAAAAAAAAAAAATTCTTGGCATAACCAAAAGCCTGAAATCAAAAAACTGCTTTAAGATTGACTCGAATAAGTTAGATGCTCGGCTCAAGCGAGATCTTAACATATATATTACCTTGCTTCATTCTGATCCTGGTGGCAAGTTTTTAACTCTATTGTTCGTTTTTAACCGGCCGTCAAAAATTGGTATCCACTTAATGAGCCTTTTTATTATTATATTTTTAACGGTATTAGATTAATGTTTGATTGGTATTTCTATTTGGTATTACACGCAGAAATGGACGTGAAATTATGCCGGCCAGGCTACCTAATAGGTCAACGATAACTAAGACTGCTTGAATGCCATGGTTTGATATCAACAATTTTTATTCTTCCTGCTGTATAAAGTGCAGCCCCGAAGCTGGTCTACAGAGCATGATTTGTTTTCCAGGCTGATAATCCTTTTCCGATCGTTTGCAGGTTAAATTCTGATCACCAAGATATCACCCAACTTGTTCAAAGTTCATCAGGCGTTATAAAAAACTTGTTCAGTTTTAGTAATCTGTGATCATTATTTTCGGTTGTGTGAAACTCATTTCTGAAGCCAAGTTTTTACCCGCATTAATTGGGTTAGTTTAGATAAATCTTATAAACTAAATGGATTCACGAGAATAAGTTAAGCTCTACCATATGAACTTTTTATGCGCAGTCCAGCTTCAAGTCCGTATCATTATCATTCTTCCGATTGAACCCGTCAAATCTTTGAAGCCGTTTAAATTGAACCAAACAGCAGGATCTTAATCCTTTAATTGAAAAATTAAAAAAAAAAATTTTAAAAAAAAAAATTCCATTGCATGCGTGTCCTGCAGCAATTTCTTGGCTGGTGAAAAAAGCGCTCTGGGTTAGAGGGCTCTCAATTTCAATTTTGTGTTGATCCTGATACACGCTGGACCAGCTGGAGGTTTTGTTATAAAAAATGTCTTGCCTTAGCCGCAGATCTGATATACTTAAGATTCAGTCCAAAAATTTTGGATCCCCGATCATAATGGAGTCGCAGTCTTAATTAATAGCAAAGGCATAGCTAGCTTTACTAGTTTAAAAGACTAGTGACTTATGGATCGTTCAGTCTTCAATATGTAGACTACTACTCACCATTAAGCCAATTTCATTCCCTAGTATTAAAAACCGTAATTAGCTGGACACGAAATTCAGTATAGTCCGTATATATGATTAAGACCATCTATCATCAAACGTGCTCAAAGAATTGGATTACGTTTTTATAGGGTTATATATTTATACATCTACAAGCAGATTAATATATAATTAAATTCTTTTAAGATATTGGGTACTTATTTGAATTTTTTAAATGGAAATCTGATCAGAATTAAGAACTTAAGAACTTGTCTACTGAATTTATTGGCTGGCTAAAATAAATAAGCTTTTAGCTTAAAATTAAGCTCACCTGTCAAAATTTTCATCTAATCCAATAAGCCAATAATTTTCAAGCAATTACTTATACTACTCTATAGTAAGCCACACTTTATAATTTCCCCCCCCCTCTTAAAAATTTCGTATTCTAAACTTGAATCAACTTTCGATAACTTTTCTGGTACGTGTAAGATTTAAATAAAAACTTTTTTAAAAACCCACCCCCTCTCCTCTTCTACGTGGCTTGATCGATCTTCATCAACTGTAAATATTCACCTTTTTCGCAAATAATTAGATACAAACAATTCTACATATTCAGATTTGAAAATACAAATAAACTCACAACAATCTTTTTTCAAGTTCAAATGATAATAAAAACGTAAATTAAAAATATAAAAAAAAAAACTAACTTCAAAACAATATCATCACTCGTTTTTCCCTAATACAATAATCTCACTCCTCAATAAACCAAATCCAAAGTTGTTGTTTTTTTTTGTTTTTTCTCAATTTTTTTTATTTTATTATAAAAATCCATAATTCATCATAAACAAAAATATAAATTAAAAAAGCAGCGTAACCGCTTAAATCAAATCAGCCAAGTTCATTGGCATTTCATCGATTTGGGTAGCATAGAATTGTTCAATTTCCTTCATTGGGCCAAATTCTTGTTCAGTAACAAAGTTGATAGCAACACCCTTTCTACCGAATCGACCACCTCGACCAATTCTGTGAATATAGTTTTCCAAGTTGGATGGCAAGTCGTAGTTGATAACCAAAGAAACTTGTTGAACGTCAATACCTCGAGCCAACAAATCGGTAGAAATCAAAATTCTTGATGAACCAGTTCGGAAAGCTCGCATAATAGTGTCTCGTTCTTGTTGATCCATATCACCATGCATAGCAGAGACAGTGAAATCTTGAGCAGTCAATTCTTGTTGAACCAATTCAACCTTTTTTCGAGTGTTACAGAAGATAACAGCTTGGGTGATAGTAATAGTTTCATACAAATCAACCAAGACAGCAATCTTGTTTTCTTCTTGACCAACGTTAATGTAGAATTGTTTAATACCTTCCAAGGTCAATTCATCCTTCTTGACCAAAATTCGGATTGGATCCTTCATAAATTTGGTGGTGACTTCCAAAACATCCTTTGGCATGGTAGCAGACAACAAGACAACTTGAACTTGTTGTGGCAACAATTGGAAAATGTCATAGATTTGAGCAGTGAAACCTCGAGACAACATTTCATCAGCTTCGTCCAAAACGAACATCTTAATGCTATCAGTTCGCAAGTTTCGTCGTTGAATCATATCATTGACTCGACCTGGGGTACCAACAACGACTTGGACACCTTCTCGCAAAATGGCGATATCGTCAGCAACGTTAGTACCACCAATACAAGCGTGACATGAAACGTTCAAGAAAGAACCCAAGGAGACAACAACTTTTTGAATTTGCAAAGCCAATTCACGAGTTGGAGCCAAAATCAAAGCTTGGGTTTGTTTCAAATTGCAATCAATATTTTGCAAAACAGAAATGGAAAAGGTAGCAGTTTTACCAGTACCAGATTGAGATTGAGCCAAAACGTCGTGACCCTTGATAACTGGCAAAATAGCCCGTTGTTGAATGGAGGATGGTTGTTCAAAACCATAACCAAAAATACCTCGCAACAATTCGTCCTTCAAGTTCAAAGCATCGAAGGAATCGACAGATTCGTCGTAGTTGGTGACGATTTCACCGGCGTCGACATCTTTTAATTGTTCACTCATTTTTTTTACTATTCCTGTAAAGGTAGTGAAGGAAAACAAGAAAAAAAAAAAAAAAAAAAGGGAAAATTTTTTTTGTAGGAAAAAAAAAAAAAAAAAGTTTTCACTTTTATGATGCACGCCTATAGCGTTATTTGGGCCAGCCGGCGTGGTAAAAGTCTACGGCTATAGATAACTTTGCCCCAGCGCTTAAAGTATATAGCTTTCAAGATGTTGGGAACAGCACCTTAGCTATGCGTAAGCCTATTGGGATGTAACAATGCGTGAAAGTTCTCTAGTGCGTAATGAAGTTTATTACTTAAAGAAGAATAAGCCGTGATTATTTTAGTCTCAAAAAAAATTTTCAAAAATCAAACGTTTAGATCCATTGGAGCGCGTGCGCTCGCGTAACGGCTAGGCCATTAAGCTTATATTTACAAAAATAAAATAAAAAATAAAAGACTGGCGTACGTTGTGTAAAAATCTTTTTCTGCACATTTTATGTTACCCGGTAGAAAATTTGTTCGTTTCCTAGTCTGGATTAGAATGTTTTGATAAATTCATTATTACATATCGAAAACTAATTAGAAACTCGCTACATACGACAACATTTGGTGAAATTGGAAGGGGGAAAAAAAAAAAAAAAAAAAAAAAAAGTACTTAAAAAAATATATTAGAATAATTTAATAAAAGGACTATTCATCATCATCAAGCTTTTGAATCTTACCAGGATCTCTAGCTTCACCCCGATTACCAATCAACACAATTTGATCAAAAATGGTAGATTCATCTTCATCCTCTCCGTCCAAAAAGACCAACAATGAATTGACGTTTTGGAACAACACATATCGTAATTCAACTTTTGCAAACCCTTGATCATCGAACTTTAATTCGGATTCATGCAAAGCTTTGACACCTTCGCTGGCGTCATCAAAAGAGATTACACCTGTTGTATTTGCCCAAATCTTAACCTTTGACGGTATTTGACTATCATCATCTCCTTCTCTTTTCCTTGCCTTGATTAATACAGAATGAACTTTGACACGATTCATGAACGGTAAAAACAACATAAGTTGGCTATCCGCATCAGATAAAACACCTTGATCTTTTGAACTCAAATCAGCCAATTGTTTAACCAGTTCTGGCTTATCAACATTCAAAATCTCCCCCTCGATTCCGAATACTAAATCATTTAATAAATCATACCCTTTTGGAACATATTGCTGTAAATCTGCATCCACAGTTGGTTTATCATCAACTTTTTTTGCCGCTGGGTTTCTAGCAACTAATTCTTGTAATTTACTGCCAACTTCATTCCAATTAGCCCCTTTGACACGCGACACTTCTTCTCTTTTGTGTAAAAATACAAAAGTTGGCATAGCTCCAATACTATATTCCTTTGCAATGTCTTGGTTTTTATCTACATCAACTTCAACAAACGCAACTTGGTCAGTCTTCTTTTCCGCTTCTTCAACGGCTGGCTGAACTGCTTTACAAGGTCCTATATTCGCCAATGATTGTTTTTGAACAATCTTGGTGGCGTTCGTAGTTAGTACACTGAATTTTTGATAATTAAAACATACCACACCAATGCGCTGTGAACTTGATCATTACCAATTCATTTGATGTAATTCGCTCGTCAAATTGAGCTCTATTTTTAATTACGGTGATAGCCATGTTGATTTATCTATAAAAAATCGGATATCAATTGATTTGGTGTTTATAAATCAAAATTGGAAATGTAAAGTTTCTAGTCACGTAGCGAACATCAGTTAGATTAAGCTTGTAATCCAAAAAGCTGGGAGGTTTTTATAAATCACGTGTAACGTGAGTGAAAAAAAAAAAAAAAAAAAAAAAAAAATTCTTTTGAAGATTTTTTTTATTTTAATTCAAATTTTGCGGCTCAAAT